>JAOXYD010000097.1:59362-79506 GCA_028565735.1 Pinacopodium congolense | reverse complement strand
CTGATAAAAGTAACGAAAGATTGATGAACGAAAGGAATTTAAAATTTTAAGGATATGTTTAATAATTTTGAAATTATAAGAATTTAATTGATAGTTTTCCAAATTATAAGGGTTCTTGATGATTTTAACCCTTATTAATTTTTGTATATGTTACAAAATGCATTAGGCATTTATAAGAATGATATTATATTTTTAATTATTAATCACCTAATCAATCTTAATACCAAACAAGAGGATGCTATGCCATATGGGCAATATTATATAAAAAAATATGAATATACATCATTAATACTAAATTATTTATTAAATATGCTTATTATAAATACTTTCAACACAATTATCAACTTAGATTATTTTAAAGTTCTTATTAAAAATTGTATTTGTACAAATAAATATGTTCGTTTTTACCAAAGAATAGGAAAAGAAAAAATTATTTACTATTAAATTATTAAGAGTAATTTTCAAAAACAAATTTTAAGACTAAACTGTTTGTAAGAAAAAGAGAGAAAAAAAAGAGTTTGTTTTTAATTAAATAAATTTTTTATCTGATAAGAAAATAATTAGAAATCGTATTTTCCAAATTTTCAAAAATTGCAAAAGAAATGAAAAATGGTTAAACATGTTTTCAATAAATTAAAAAAATACTATTTATTTTTCCTTGTCTATATTTTTAATAATTCAACATCACATAATCCAAAAGAGATAAGAATGTTGAAATTCCATTTTCTATATTTTATCGTTGGAAGGATAAATTATTATATTTGAAAGAATAATATTATTTAATATAATCATTATACATATCATAATCCTTGGAACCCTTTTCTCATAAAATAGAAAATCAAAAGGCTACTAAATTAGATTTACGTTCCAAATTAACATTAACATGAACATTAAGATTTCTGTTCAGAAATGGAAAGACCCAAAGGTCCCATAACATGGCTGTGTACCAGAGACAAAACTAAGAAGCAAAAATCTACGAACTGCCTAAAAAGTTGTCGATTTTAGCACTCTGGGATGCTGAAAAGAACCTCAGGCACAGAGGAGGATTAACTCCAGCCAGAGAAAGTATGGCTTGTGGAATTCCCCACAAAGAGTCTCCACAGATGAGTCCTGAAGCCACTGCTGGTGTGTAATCACGAGCATTCTGCTTGTTCCTCCGCTCCCAGATGAACAGAATCAAGCTTCCAACACACATGTCTATGGCGAAGTAGGCACCAAGATAGAATGGTATTGCAAGGCACATTGGAATCGGCATGAACCTGTAGATCCTGTACTTGGTTTCATACCTTCTTAGTAGCTCGGTTATGAGGTTGATCGCCATAGCTCCAACGAAAAATCCGATGCACATTGTGAGGCAGTGCTTTGGAAGGGAAGAGACACCCTCTGTGCCCAGAAGAGCCATGGCACGATATATTCCGGCGAAGGGTGCTGGATAGGTGCCATTCGGGTCACCTAAAGGGTAAGCTTTGTAGAAGATCCAAAACACAAGAGGACTCAGGAGACAACCCATGGCTGTTCCACAGACTTGGCTGAAGAACATCGAACGAGGAGAAGAGAGTGTTAGATATCCTGTCTTGAAGTCTTGCATGAGGTCAGATGCTGTGGAGACGATGTTCATCATCACACCACAAGCTGCAAGTCCGGCGAGGACTCCGCCGTGGGGGAGGCCAATCCATGCACTGAAAATGATGATTGCCACTTTGCCGTAGTTGGAAGCGAGAGACCAGTCAGTGAGACCGCAGCCATAGGCGTTGCAGAAGGCGAAAACCGGGGCCATGGCGTAGACGGTGAGGATATGGTACCATTTCAATGGATGAAAGATTAATGGAACTGTGAGGATAGATACGGCTGCCAGACCAACGTAGCCAAGCAATGCTACCCAACTTGGGATTTGGTCTTTTAAGAAGAATTCATTTCTCTTTTGCTCATCATAGTTTATGATGCGAGCGTCGACGTCTTCAGGATTTACCACTGATGAATCCGTCCTTTTTGATGTCTGAGTTGCCAGGTTGATTGCGGTTTTTATCATCATGAAGATTACATGGAAAAGACCATCACCGAGCATGGTTGAAATTGCAATAAAGACCTGTGTTCATAATAACACACACATTTTTGTGAAATTGCAAGATAAGCTTGATCAACATATTAAGAAATTTGTACTACTTACCTTGTATCCTTGGAGGGCATGGAGACTGCTACTGCTAAGACTAGCACTGTACCAGACACCCTTCTTAGACTCGATGAAGGGCCACATAATCCCCCACGAAATGATGGCTCCAAGAAGCAAAGATGTGTTTACAATGTAAGGACAAATCATTCCGACACCTACGTAGGTTGCCGAGAAGTCAAAGTAGAACCTGGGAGAGACAAATTGTGTTTATGACCAGGTTTCCAAGTCTGGAAATCTGCAGTTTGCAGTAAACTTTAATAATCAAACTTACTTCTGCTTAAAGGCTTTCAGACCAAAAGTGGGGAAGTTTGTAAACCCACATGAATCTCCAGCGGTGTAAAACCACTGGAAACATCCCCACAAGAAGCTGCCAACGGCGGATTTAAAGAGGACAGCAACTTGCTTCCTGTCATCATTAGGACAAGATATACATTAGTTTTAGTTTCAGTCCTGTCTCGAACATCATTATCTTTAAACACTCTCCATTAATGCATGCTTACTTTGCTAGCCTGGCTCCTTTGGGTGTATGGAAGCTGTTGATGAGGTAAGCAGTAGCTGTTCCGCTGGGATATGTCAGCTTATACCTCAATATCATCAACTGTAAATTAATTTTTCCAAGAAAGTTCATGTTACAGATTACTAATCGCTAATACTTTGAAGAAGATCACAAACGTAATATATATATGTGTGTGTGTGTGTATACTTACTTTTCGCAAGGGAACGATAGAGAACAAACCAAGGAAGCTGACAAGGAATAGAAATCCCATCATCCATCCCAGGGAGAGATTCTTCACGTTGTCAGGCGTATTCCCAGCATCAAGTTGAGCAGCTATCCTTGGACTCATACCCAGCAAGTAGCTTGCAGTGCCACCTAACAGCAATCCAAGAAAATCAAATATAAATCAATCATCAGACGAAAGGTCAGGTTTTTCATACAAAATAAAGTTCTAAATCGAAAATCAACAGTCTACAATAATAATAGAAGGGGAGTAGAGAGAGTATACATACTACTAAAGGCTATTCCAGAGGAAGCAACCACACATGTTTGCACCACAGTATTCTCTTGCCGGGTGAAAGGCTGCTTCAGCATGCCGCACTTCTCAAGCACAGTGGACCAGAACTTCAGGATGGCGAAACCCATCAGCCCGGCGGCGACGTTCAGTGACGGGATGACACCGGTGGTGAGGTTGAGCTTGCACACTATGAAGTTGAAGACGATACTCAAACCAAAGGCTGTGGTTAGAGCTCTGAAAGTTATTTGCTGGGTCCATGGCGGCACTTGGGTGCCCCTGAAAGCTTCCTCTATGACAACCTTTTCGTCAACCTCTTCCCTTCTTGAAGGGCAAGTTCCAATGCTTTCATCTACTTCTTCTTCGCTTCTTCTCTCCATTGTTTCTCTCTGTGAACAAATAGATAAGAGATAAAAAGAGTTAGTTATGATTATATAATATAAAGAGGTTCGAAGGAACAAGGACTAGGAAATTGGAGACTATTAAGAATTAGGCGTTGGAGGATTTTGTGTTGGTGTAGGATTCTAACGCTAGACTACCTGAGAGATACCAAAGTTATTCAGTAAACTGAATGAACCAAGGAATTGTGACAGGAAGTAACCTGTACGGACGGTTTAGATTTATGGGAAAACAAAGATAAAGCAAAGAGGAAATCTTGCCACCCTTTTAGTTTTATAGTTGATTACAGTAAGTTTCTTGTGATATTGTTTTTTTTTTTGTTAATTTTTTTAAAAATCTTTTAATATCCCTATAAAAAGATTTTCTTTGGGGGAGAAATTCCCTATAAAGAGATATTGTAATTTATAGATTATATAAATATATAATTCTTTTTGAAAATTGAGTCCATATAGAGTCAAACTACAATTAAAACTAGATTAAAGGAATATTTTAATCCTTAATTATGAAAATTCAAGAAAAACTACAGCATGCTTACCCTAAAGTTTGCATTTAATTTAAATTTCAAGCAACGAAAGGGTTCTATCTAGAATTCATTTGACAAAACAAATAAATTTTCAATTTAATTTTTAAGTAAATTTCAAAAAAAATTTGATTCGACAAAAGATAGTTAAAAATTGTCACACCTACTCCTAATCTATAATTTAAGTTGAATTTTTATCAAATATTAAGATTTAAATTGAATGTTTTATAAAAATTAGAATTTTATTTAAATATCATAAAATATTTTTTAAAATTTTCATGCAAATAGATAATATAGTTTACATTGAATTAAATAATAATAATAAAATTATATTAAAAATTTTATAATTTTATGAAATTTTATAATAATAATAATAATTAATACTTAAAAAAGTAACAATTAAATGTACGAACATTTAATTTATTACAAATTTAACCTTCTATTATCCTTTTGTTAACATTGATATGTGACCAAATTTGCGATGATACATCAGGTGGATTTTTTTAAAATTTCAATTAATATTTTTGACAAGATATAAAAAAATTATTAATTTTTTTAAAAAGGAACTAAAACTTTTTAAACGAATTTAGGGATTTGATTTCTTTTTTTATTTTTGTTTTAAAAAACCTATAAATTAAGAAATAAATTTTTTTGTTATATTTTATTTTAGTTTCAAAAATAAAAAACTTAAAACTGTATTTTTCTATGTTTTAAAAACAGTTTGGCAAAATAAAATTTTTATATTAAATAAGTGACATAATCTATTAATTAATTATATGTATTTTTAAAGTTTATAATAATATTTTAATCTAAAATTTTTAAGTTTATTTCATATTTAATTGTTATCATTAAATTAAAATTTTATTATAAATTTCAACTAAATAAGTTTTTATTTTTAATTTTTATTATAAATATTAAATACACAAAATTTTATTTTTCCTTAAAAAATAAAAATCAACAATTAAAAATTAAAACAAAAAAAAATTATTACCATAAAGTAGAGCATCTGTGAGAGACGTTCCAAATTTTTAGTTCTGGAAACCCTTTTTGTGCTTGTCTGGACTTTTACACATTTCCAGTAGAGTAAGGAATGAAGATGTGGTTGAAAAGTCTTTCTTTATCTTCTTTCTAGCATGTCAACATCTGGACTTCTATGTAACAGATTTGGGTTTTTATTTTATTTTATTTATATTTTTTAAATATATAAAACGAAAAAAGACATAAAAATTAATAAAAATAACACACTAATATAGTACAAAAATTGAAAAATAGAATAGAAATAAAAAAATTACACAATTTAATATAAAAATACAAAAATCACAACTAATAACTTAACTAAACGTATAAAAATAAAAAAATAACACAAAATTTAATATAAAAATATAAAAATTACAACTACCAACCTACTAAACATAGCCTTAGACTTGTAGGAGGATTGATTTACTCTTGCCAAATCTTATCTCCATGTTATGGTTGAGTCACTATCAAAGAAAAGGGTAAAATGATCAATTTAATCTTAAAGTTTCGACTAATATTCATGTCAGATCTTAATATTTCAAAACATTAAAAAAGAACTATAACATTTTAAAAACATTTAAAAAGAACCCCAATTTTTCAAAAACATTCCAGAACAATCTTGGCTAAACTTCCGTTAACTTTGACCATTAAATGTTACGTGGCAGATGGAATGAAGAAGGTAAAATAGAGAGGAGAAATTTTGAACTTAGAATGTCATGCACCCCTCTCCATGTCTCCATTCCAAAATTTTCAAGACTCACATATACATTTTTTTATTATTAGTTACACATACTTTAATCTAATTGGTTCACACGTGCTTTGATCTATATGTTAGCTTTAGAAACATTGCACATTGACCTTTTTCTTCCTTCACTTCTCACATTGACCTACAATCTTATTAATTAATTTCATTCTCTCATTTCTTAATTTTTTTAATGTCATAAATTTCATGCAATTACGTTTATTATTTTGGGAATTATACCCAAAATACTATAAATTATTCGAAAATATGGACAGTAGCTATAACTCAATTTCAAACAATAATTCAAAAACTTTAAAGGTACAATAAAATTTGGGTTCCTTCATGAAAGTTTTAAATCTATGTCTCTAGATTAATTTTCAATTGAAATTATCCAATTTGCAGGTATACAATCAAAGATATGATTAACTTACAGAGGTATGTTCATACTGAAATGAATAGATTACCCATTTACGCAAATCTTTTAAATTAAGTACCACTATTATTTTAATTTATTTATTATGTTCACTTCTTGATGCATCTTACACATGCTATAATACTTCTAAGATATATGTTGGCATTGCAATGCAGTGCTTAACGATCAGATTTGACGGAAATTTGATTAGAGTTGTTTTTGAACGTTTTTGAAATCTTAAAGTTCTTTTTGAACGTTTTTGAAACGTTAAGATTCCTTTTTAACGTTTTGAAACGTTAAGATTTGACTTAAATATTAGTCAAAACTTGAAGACTAAATTAACCCTTTTACTTCAAAGAAAACGAAACATAAATAATATGGATTCAACATCATTTATATATGCTGTTTATGTTCCAGTGAGAAAGTTCCATGCAAGAAAGTTGATACTAAATTTTCCATGAAAAATGACTTAATAAAAGTCTAGATGTTGTTGACAGGCTAAATAGAAGATAAAAGAAGAATTGTCAAGATTATCTTCATTCATTAACTTAACTAGAAATGTATAAAAGTTCTAACAAAACAACAAAGAGGTTTGTAGTTTTGTAAGGATTAGGAAGTTCAAAACTACTAAGAATTAGGAGTTGGAGAAATTTGTGGGTAAAAAGTGCACTTTATCTCTTAATGTTTCTTAACAAATTTAAATTGTCCTAAAATATTTTTTAAGATATTACTTTATCTTTTAATATTTGTAAAATAGTATATTTTACCAGTCAACATTTATAAAATAATGTAAATTACTCATTTAATACTAATTTTATTAATTATTTTTTAGTAATTAATTAATAGTTCATTTATAGAATATTGAAAAAACTAATATTTATTTAACAAAATCTTAATGAAATTAGTGTTAATGAGGTAAAATATACTATTTTGTAATCAATATGAGATAATATATACTATTTTATAATTTTAGAGGGTAAATTACACTATTTTATAAATATTAGAGCATAAATGATACTTTAAAAAATATTAAAAATTAAATTAAACTATTTTTTAAATATTTAAAAGTAAATTATACTTTTTGCCAAATTTATGCTGGTGTAAGATTCTAACGATAGACTACCCTAAAAACACCAAGGTCATTCAGTAAAATGAATGAGTAAACGAACGAAGTAATTGTGCCAGGAAGCAGCCTGTACGGACGGTTTAGATATATGCGAAAAGAAAGATGAAGCAAGGCGGAAATCTTGCCACGTTTTTCGTTTTTATAGTTGATTACAGTAAGTTTCTTGTTATATTGTTTTTTTGTTAATTTAAAAAAAATCCTTTAATATCCCTGTAAAGAGATATTTGTAATTTATAGAGTATATAAATTTTTTTAATCAAATTTAGTCATATCTACTCTTAGTCTAAGATTTAAATTGAATTTTTTTTATCAATTTATTAAGAACCTTATTTGAATATAGTAAATTATTATAATTTTTTCTTAAAATTTTATGTAAGCAAATAAGTATAATTTCCGTTGTAATAATAATAATATTATTATTATTATCTGCCGCATATTTATAACACGATTTGGAATACTAACAGAGTCGAGTGTTGTAGATACAGCATCTCCAAGTTTACCAGACTTTCATGATTCCAGAGATTTGACTGCTAGATAGGGATTAGGAACAATGGTTTAAAAAACCGGTCTGATAATTCGAGTTAAAACCATATCGGTCAGTGTGTCGATTTAAACAGATGTTACTGCTCATACAGATTGATTTTGGGCCGATTACAGTATATTGGGCCAAAATTGGGTCGATATTATAAATTTCAACGCATCAAACCAAAATTTTTTTTAACTTTCCACACATCGGTGGACTGATCCTTAGTCGAGCAATGGTAGTACTAAAAGTCTCCAGATGCTTGCAAGTTGCAATAGATTCTTACTTGACATGATTTAACTTTTTTTTTTATAAATTGTTTTAATTTGAGAAAACTAAAATATTTTTAAATAAAAACAATATTAAATTAAAATTAAAATGATTATGATTGACTTATATTTAATAAGGTTTTTTTTGTTTTTTAATAATAAATATTATTGATTTATTTTTAATATATAAATTAATATATAATTATTTTTATTAAAGAGTTATTTTTAATTTTAATTTTATTATTTTTAATTTTAATCTCTAATTAATAATTAATTCATAAATTCATTATCATATTTGTAATTTTTTAAATATGATATTAAATAACCTTAAATACTCTACTAATTTATATTTATATTGATATTTTTAAATATGAATTAATAAAAAATTATTTTAATTACAAATAATTTATTAATAATTCTAAATGCTCAATTAAATATTTATATAATGAATATAGAGTATTTAAGGTAATTAATAAGTTTATTATTATATCAAATTTATATTATTATTAATTTTTTAGATGAAATTAAAATAAAATTAAAAATTATACAATATAATATATCAAAATATTATTTATAAATTTTATAAAATTTAAAATTAAAATTATGTTTACAAAAAATGTACATGAATGTATAATATATAAGAGAACCATTTTACATATTTACAAAATTAAAAAATTATTTTATAATTAATTTTTTTTTTCTAATATCAATACTAAAAATATCGTGTTTTCTTAAAATATCGTTTCTAAGAAAAAAATCGATATGAGCCCGTACCGTACCTGTACCAGTATTTAGAGAGTCTTATAACCACACGAGACCCCACCAAAATCTGCAAATTGGTCAAAAGCCCAAATCATGTTGAAAGCATTATAGTTCGGCCGAACGATGCACTGACTTGGTTTATGAGCAAAATACAGGGAAACAGGAAAGGATACTGTAAAATTCATTACTTCCCTTGGAACTTCATCATTTATTCACTTGTCAGTTGGCATGGAGAGCCCTTGCAGACAGTAAAATTTCCCGAAATTGGTGGGATGAGTTCCGTTAGAATATTGTCCTGGATAGATACTAAAGGTTCAAGCTCAAAAAAGAAAGTTCTCTAACCAGCTGGCTGAACCTGAGATCAATCAGGAGAGTTTGGACACATTTCTAGGAATTTTACCTGCGAAAGATCTGTTGCCAAATCAAAACCCTTTCAGTCTGACGATTCCTGAAGGGCTATGACAATCTTGGTAAGGGATGCGATGGATGATTTTCTTCCGTCTATAATTATGCTTTTGATGTACCAAAAACGGTAAATTCATCTTGTTACAAACACACACACCCCTCCGCCCATTTCGAGCGCTCGCACGTACGCACTCCTATATTTGTTTAATCTAAAAGTACAGAAAAGTTTTATAGCTTAAATTTTATACACGAGTTTTAATAAAATTTAATATCTAAGCCACCAGTGTTTGAACCCTTAACATGGAACGAAAGCTTTTTGTATATTTATGCACTAAAAAAAACCATCAGTATCAACTCTCTAAGCCTCATATGCAGTATAATATATCACAATCTCGCAAATCCATATGCAATGGAGTAGCATGCGTGTTCCCATGAATTTCAATTAATTTGGTAAGCCCTCACAAACACAAGGTGCACTCCCAGTTACTCCTTGCGGCTCAGTTAAAGGCACAAAGCCCCCTTGACCCTGCAGAAATTTTTTCTCGTCTCAATGATTTAGAACCCAAGTTAGCTGCAAATCCATGCATGTAGCAGCACCAAAGTTTAACATGGGAACATAAGACGTTGAGGGATAGATAATTTTGTAAATTGCAAGTTAACCATCTCATCCAAGTGTCATAAGCTAGGGGTTAAAGAGAGTTGCAGGATTTAAAAAGTAGATCGAGTTATACAGTACTTACAGAAAGCTATTCTTACCACTAAGACCAGAGCTTGCCAAACAATATACCGCTGAAAACAAGAGCACCAAACCATTTGTTTGATACAAATCTG
The DNA here is from genome assembly GCA_028565735.1 of Pinacopodium congolense. Taxonomy (NCBI): domain Eukaryota; kingdom Viridiplantae; phylum Streptophyta; class Magnoliopsida; order Malpighiales; family Erythroxylaceae; genus Pinacopodium; species Pinacopodium congolense. Next base: position 69,320 of record JAOXYD010000097.1, on the reverse strand, counting down.
CAACCGATAACAGAAGGATCAATTTGCAAGTATAATAATTGTTTTATTCTGGAAGCTGATAAACATGTCATCTTAATTCCAAACAAGTGGTCGACTTAAGTGAGGTCCATGAGCTAGTATGTCATATAAGCCCACCATGACAGCAATAGTTCAAACTTAAACTGAAATTCAATTACGCGAGTGCTGGCTTACTTGCCATCAAACTCAATGCTATTCCAGTTCATTCCAATTAAGAACAGCTAAAAGATGCTAGACCTCAACAGAGTAAAAAAAAAGAGCAATTTACGTTGCTTCCACATCATCAATCACTTTGTTTTCTATCACCTCGTCAGCATAATCAAACATAACACAATCCAGAATCTGCACCAAGTAACTCTCATTCAATCTATATCACCCATACATGCCAACATATGTGCACATTCTGTCCATGTAATAGCACTTAAACAGATCTAAGCACGTAAATTGGACACTAAAGTTGTCAAGACTTCTGCACAAGCACTTATATTTCCACTTTGATCAAATTACCCACCTGAATTTCTGCTCGTAAGAGCAATGCACTCAGATCTGTCACAAATAGTTTCAAACGGAATATTACTAGTCGAAAAGCCTACATCAAAATTTTAGAAGTTTGGTCGTATAGTCTAAATATGGTTCATGGACTATGAATATCCATCTAAATCACCATTGAACCGCTCTCATGTAAATAACCCAGTTCTCTCCATTTCCTTTTTTTGCCTCTCACAAATAGAAGAGAATAACAGGTGATATATCACTCAACAGCACCAGAAGGCTCAAAAGATTCTAACAAGCAAGCTACATAAGGCCCAAAGATTCTAAAAAGCAAGGTGCATACTTTCTATTGCAATCAGCCCGGCAGGATAAATTAACAGTCCATATCTGCCAAGCTAATTGTCCAGCTGCTGCAGCCATAAACGCATAAAATGGCCATCCTGTTCCATTTTTAAGAGAAAGGTTATCAGTGGCCAACTACAATCAGTGAATGTTAGGAAACGGAAAGAAGACCATACCAATATCAGCATTAAATCCACTGAGAACAAGACTACTTATACAGGCAATCCCAAACCCACTGATCCATTCCCTAGTTGAATCTCCAAACCTCAAGGCAGTAGATTTAACACCCACTTTCAAATCATCTTCTTTATCCTAAAATCATAGGGAATAATATCATCTTTAAGATATTGATAGAAGACTATTCTATGCGGATGAAGTTGGAAATAGAAGAATGAGAAATTTTTAAAGTTGCAGCATAAAGATCTCAAGTCAAACTGTACAGTACCTGATGAGCATATATGGTGTCGTACACAAGGGTCCAAAGTACTCCACCAGCATATAGTGGCAATACAATACTGGGATCCAGACTTCCTTTAACTGCAGACCAACCTAATAAAGCCCCCCAATTAAATGTCAATCCTAAATAGGCCTGAGGCTGCAGCAAAAATCCAACAGAGACATCTGTCTGTGAAATTCCTGATTAATTCTAAAAAGAAACAAAACCTTATGCATAATTTATGATAACAAAAAAAATATGATAAACAAAATTACCCAAAATGTCCATCTCTTCATAAGCGGATAGGAAAACACTAGCAATAATGATGAAGCTCCCAGAATGCGGCTGTAAGAGATAATCGAGGCAGTGGTTATTTCAAAAGATTGCAAAAGCTTGATTTAAATGCAAGTTTTAATCTACAAACAGATTAAATAAAGCACTTAAAGAACTTTGAGCTACGTTATTAATCAGACATAATTAATGGATTGGCAAAAGGAAGCTTATTATTATCATTTTCATATATTATTCTTTTGATAAACCAAGCACTTGGACAAATTAGAGCAATATTGTTTAATCAGACATCATTAGTAGGTCAGCAACAAAAGGATGACACATCAGTTGTTTATATGATGCCCCAACAGTCAAACGACTGATCCCTAGAAATCCCCAAAAAGATGCACAATTATATTAAGCTCCTATCATGTACTTTTTTTATCAACATCTAAATATAATTGTAATAATCCGCCAATAAGTATATCCCTATGGCTTCACCACAATACAAAATAACCTTCCTCCATGCAGGAAAAGAGCGAGCACCTTCACCATGACAGAAAGAATTTTGGCTATAGTGTATATAGGGTGTAAGACTTCAAGCTGGAATTGAGCATAAAGTTCAGGTGCGTACTGGTACAATCAATTGTATGCTGGTGTCTACATCTGCAGTTAATTGTAGTACTCAAATCTGACTTTGAAGAGAAATGGGTATAGAAAAGTTAGGCACGCGCACACACGCACACACACACACACACACACAGTTGGGCAAATTCTGTCATTGCTCAAAAGTAACCAATCTAAGAAAGCATGTTAGAAATAGCATCACTTGCAGAATACAATTACAACTCAGACAACTTTGCATACAGATATAATCAATAATTATTATTTTTCAATTGTTGGGCACACAAACCTGTAATTGTTGAGTTGCAGGAGAATCCCTAGACCCAAAAGCAATTGAAAACCAAGAAAACAAAGTCCTTGAAATGGAGTCAAAAGACCACTTGCAATTGGTCTTAATTTTGTGCGTTCTACCTGCATCCCAAGGTTCTTGTTAGATTCATTCAAACGATAGCACAGATATCGAGGGAGATCTTCAAAATTGATCCATCATTTAACACATATTTATTGATCAATAATTCATAAGTTGCTTGAAACATTAAAGATTATCGGCTAGGCAAGACCACACATATTATAAAAGCAACAGGGGTTGGCCCAGTGTAGGGAGGTAGTTTTGTATCAAGATTCATTCTAGTATAATCCTGGTTCCTTCTACTGTAACACAATGGTCATCAGAACTATATGATAGAAGGTTGAAAAAGGTTCAGGAAACCATATAAAATGTCAACAATTCCAGTATCTATTTACAGAAAAATGAATAATCATTCTTGTATATGCAGAGATAGCTAAAAGTACCCATGGAGAAAGCTATTCATCATTATTTACCTTTGTGTCGATATCTCTATCAAGGAGGTCATTTATTGTACACCCAGCACCCCTCAAAAGCAAAGCACCACAACCAAATAGCGCCATCATCTTAAAATCTGGAAGGTGACTTGGGGGAGCTGCCAAGGAAATTGACCTAGAATGACAAATTAGATAGGCAAAACTATACTGCCTGCTATTATGTCTTTCATGCACATGAAATAAACATTAGTAAGTGCTTTCTTTTAGCATGGAATTTTCTTTCATCAGTCTAAACCAGAATCAATTTAAGTAATTAAAGAAGGAAATGAAGAAACTAAAGTTGAAAGCAATTAACAAAATAAAAAGCATAAAAATCATACCACATACAAGGCCAAGCAAGCAACCAAGTACCAATGGGCTTATCCAGCCGAGCAAGGTGCGCGTAAGGGTGAGCTTGTTTGGGCAAATACAAATTAATCCATGATATTGACTCTTTTCCTTTTAATAATTCTCCATTCTTTCCATTCTCCTTGTTATTGTTTGAGCTTGATAAAGTTGAAATTCCTTTAATGAACTTCAAATTTGAGTAATACTGATTGTTATTTCCACAAAAATCTTCAAAATTGGAAGGGAAAATTTGGTAAATTGAGGAGGAAGAACAAGAAAAAGGATTGAAGTTTACAATGACATTGGTGTTATCTGAGGAGGAAGAGGTGGGTGTATGGATGAAGGGAGGGAGTGATGGGGCGATACACGGTTTAAGGAACCTCCTGCTACTACGATATACTAAATGTGACAACATTTGTCATGGATTAAACTCAACCCAGCTGAACTTTATTTCCCTTCTACCAGCACTGCTAAGAAATAAGCAAGCAAGAAGATTTACTTTTTATATATGTAAAACAGAACAGAGCTCAACATTGAATTGAACATGAGATTCCTAACCAGCACAAGAGAGCTTAATTTGACCACGAAGAAGGTAGCAAGAATTTAAGGACTTATCCAAACATATAATAATCAAATAAAAAAAAACCATAAAAAAATGACATGTCAACAATGTGAAAGTTAGAATTGATATCATCATTCAATCGAATAAACCCTTAATCCCCATGATTCACAGAAAAAGATATGAATACATGACATGAATACTAATGGCAGTATCTGAAGTTAAACCCAACTTTGAGCTTTATCTACTCAATTGAATTGAGATCCCTCATAATTAAGTACTTTTCCCAGACAAGAAAGAAAATAATGGATGAAATGTACCCTTTGGTAAGTTTACGAAAAAGAAGAGCAGGCTGGCTCAGTAGGACTGCTGACAGTGAAAGCAGAGGAGGAGGAAGCTGACAGTGGCTTCATAGCCTAGAAAATTTAACAAAACACACATTGTTAAGAAAACCGCAAAATGGTTCGAAGCTGGCAAATTATGTAGGGTTTAGGGTTTTGGAAAAGATTTAATTTGCTAATGATTTATTAGGAATTTGTTTTTAAAAATATATTATACATTATACTATGTTAAATCAAAAGAAAATTGTTAAGAAATGATCATCGAAGAAACTAACACTAAATCAAACCATCTTCATTTGAGACTACACCACAGCGTCATCACAGGCATTGCATAGACCAAAACGCTAATATTATAACGCAAAACGCTGATACTTGTTACCTATTTTCATTACCTCGTGAGACAGCAGCGACCAGAACCATCAAGCATCTGTTCGTCGTTTTTTTTTTTTTTTAAAAAGGTCCTTTCCTCTAAAGACGACACATAGTTTAAATCAACTACGTGATCTGAGCAACAATCGGTGGCTGTTTTCTTTAAGCTCCGATCGTTCTGGTTTTCTGCTCACGGGGACGATTGATCAGTGAGGACCCTTTTTTCACGTTTTGTTTTTTCTTTTTCCGGTCACTGTGCCGATAATTTTATAGGGAGGAAAACGACGTCGTTTGTTGGGTTGAGAAGGTGTTGGCTTAACTCAGCAAAACGGCGTCGTCTTTTTTTAATTAATAAATTAATTATCCTCTTTTTTCCTCTTCAGCACCGTTTTCTTCCTCTCTGCTCTCTATTTTCTGCTATCATCGGCCACCAATCTCCTCCCTCCCGGGCCTGTCCGTCGCGTCGAGCCCTTCTCCATCTACCCAGCGGAAAGTTTCTTCTTCTCCTTTTGGCCTTTTCTCTATCACTTTCGCCGTCTCCCTGTCTCCCGTCGGTATGTTGAAACTTGATCCGAAATCCCCAAATTTATTCTAGTGCAAGTTGGCTTTTAGTGCATTGTGTATATATTTCTGCATGTTTTAGTGAATATAATTCTAAACATCTACCATTTGGACGGAATTTTTTTTAAAGCAGACAATTGAGATCAGAATTTTGTTACTAGAAGTATGAGTAAGCTGCTGAGTGGAAATTGATTCTTTGAAGTTTTCTGCAAAATAATGCTTCTCTCACCCATATGTAAGGTCCTGCAATTTAGTTAGCAGTGCATTTAAGCTTGTGAGACTATCTGAGTTGCGCTTATGTAGCTGAAATTAGCTTGGAAGTGAATTCCTTAACATCCATCTTTATTTTTGTATAATCATGACACTTCTGTGTTTCATTACATGTCAAACAGAATTCATGATAAGTTGGATCTTTATTCCACTGCCTAGTTTTTGACAGATTAGACAAGGTTGAGTTTCATGATGTATCACTGCAGATATTAAGACTAAAGATTTCAATAGATATTACACTAAATTTGCCTGTCACAGAATGTATCTAAATGTTTCATATCCTTTTGTATGAGGAATTTAAGCTAGCAATTTCATTATCCACCAAAAGATAATCACTCTACATATTGTAAAAAAATTGATAGGATTAATGGAGGACTAATGAGTTGTAATAATTTCAAAGCTACTAAATAGTTTTAAAGCTACTAAAACTTAAATGATAGTTGGTTAAGCCAATTGAATCATCATGAATTTTTTATGGAAAGAGTTACTGATATGAATGGAAACAAGAACAGCAAGATTTGGGTTTCATGCCAATATATATATTTGTCTATCTGTTTGAACTTGAAAGTTGAAACAGCTAGGTATGCTTCACAAGATTTTCTTTTACTTCCTGTAAAATATTTTGGTTTCATGTCTTGGACTTTGGGTCCGAAATTTGGCCCAAAAATATGTGTGCTCGAAGTTCAATTCTTTATGGAAAAATTTGTCGTGGAGAGATGCAAGTTTAGAAGAGTTGCTCCCTTCTCTTCTGGTTAAGCTATGCCTCTTGGTCTCTCATCCTGCTCCTTATTCCTTTTTTTGTTTCCATCTCTATCTCAACGAGCTTGTCTCCTTTATCTTTTCATAATTGCTTGTTTAGCACTCTTTAAAAACCCAACTTTCATTTCTTTGTTTCTGTACTTTGTCAATTCTGCCTTTTGTTTTTTTTAAGTTAGAAGGTGATCAAATTGAGAAATTTCACTCATGGAGAAGCTGGCAGCTGACAAACATGTCAAATACATTATATCCGTTGAAAAGGTCTTTTTCCTCTTTCATTTGTGTTTTTTAAATTCCCCTTTTTTTGGTTTTATTATGGTTGAAATAACTCTGTTTTTGATTTGATTATTGGGTTATTCCAGAGAAAGGATAGCTTTGAATCTGTGGTGATGGAGCATTTGAGAATGAATGGGGCGTATTGGGGGCTGACCACTTTGGATCTTCTGGGAAAACTTGACGCTGTAGATTCACAAGAAGTAATTCAGTGGATCATGGAGTGTCAACATGAATCTGGTTTGTCCATAAAGTTAGATGTTTTTTATTCCTTAAATGCACTTTGTTTGTGTAAATGGGTTGACTATTAATAAAGCTACAAATAGAACACTTTGAAGCTTGAAGTAGAAGCCTGGCGTGCTCCAAAGCAAGTAAATCTTTTGGATTATTTTGATAAAAGTAGCTGACACTGCATTCTGCAGGTGGATTTGCTGGTAATGTTGGACATGACCCCCACATTCTGTATACCCTTAGTGCTGTTCAAGTTTTGGCCCTTTTTGACAAGTTAGATGTTCTTGACCATGAGAAAGTTTCAAATTGTATCCTTGAACCATGTCTGGGTGTTCATTAAGTTTTCCAGTTTCTTATAAGGACTTAAGCTATCACTGACTACTGCAAAAAGTTAACTTTTTCCCCCCATCGTCTGTTTCGAGAGCAACTGCTGTCTTATATAACTTTTCCCTCCCATCGTATGTTTCGAGAGCAACTACTGTCTTATACTGCTTTTCTTGAATTTATACCTTGAAAATGTCCATGAAAATTAGCTCTTTGATATTGCATTTGGATTGTTGAAATATCGTGCTAAAAGAAAAAGATCTTTAAATGTTATTTGTTAGAAAGGTATATAAGTCAACATGACCTGCAATTTGAAATAAGAACACAAAGCTGAATCCCATGATACTTCAGTTCCTTTACTTAGTTTTGAAGTCAGATATTGCTGGATTGCAAAACGATGATGGATCCTTTGCTGGTGACATATGGGGTGAAGTGGATACAAGGTATTTTTCCTATGCAGCCTTTCTTCAAATCATCAGATGTGTTTCTGCTGTACAAACATTGCTTAGCAATCTGATTTATTCTTTGTAGGTTTTCTTACATTGCCATATGCTGTCTCTCTTTATTACATTCTCTGGACAAAATAAATGTGGAGAAGGCTGTCAATTACATTGTAAGTTGCAAAAATGTTGATGGTGGCTTTGGATGCACTCCTGGTGGAGAGTCCCATGCTGGACAAAGTATGTTCAACATATCCTTGGATTCCTTGTGGGAAGTTTGTTGGTTCTCAAATCTCAACTACCATTATTGAACTACTCTTGCTTTATTCTCAGCTGCATGAGCCTCATTGTCCATTTCTTGTGTAAATCTTGTCCGCTTCATATGATTCAGTTATCCTTTTTAGTCTCCAACATCAGAAACATCAAATTCCTACAGTATTCATTAGAATCAACAACTCATTCACATTTCCTGCTAAATCCACTCAGCACGGGTTTAACTCCAAAATAATCAGATTTACAAAGTGCTTCCACCTTATTGTTTCCATCTAAATACTTCATGTTTGTAACCTGTTGATGTCATTTGGTCTAATGATTATATTTTAATGTGTGCATTTTACTCATTATGCTTGACGCAAATGCAGTCTTCTGTTGTGTGGGTGCTCTAGCTATTACTGGCTCTCTGCATCATGTTGATAAGGACCTCTTAGGATGGTGGTTATGTGAGCGGCAGGTGAAATCTGGAGGTTTAAATGGACGCCCTGAGAAACTTCCGGACGTGGGTATTTCCGTCAAAGATTTTCTTTCTTTCTTTTGATGACTTATTAATAGCTAGACTTGGTCCATGTTTCTCTGATGTTTGTGTATTAGATGATTACAGGTTTGCTATTCATGGTGGGTTCTTTCTAGCTTAATTATGATTGATAGAGTCCACTGGATTAACAAGGATAAGCTTGTCAAGTTCATCTTAAACTGTCAGGTTTGCCTTAAATTGGTATTTTGATATAATCTAAATAACTATCATTTGCTGATCTTATTCTTCTAGAATCCTGATTTTGGAATGTTGTTCATTTTCAGGATATAGAGAATGGTGGAATTTCTGACAGACCTGATGATGCAGTTGACATTTTCCACACTTATTTTGGAGTTGCTGGTACTGACAACATAACTCTGCTTATATTTAGAACTTCTGTCTTCATTTTTCCTCCATTCATGCACGTATTTTTTCCAGATTTTGTCTTATATTTCACATTTATTCTCAAGCCTGAACCTTGGACATGTCCTCAATACACAGATCATCTTTTACATCATGAGGAGCTTTTTAAAGAATTTGCTCTATTATTGATCATTTATAGCAAATCTTGTCTTTTACTTTTCAGCTATCAGCATTATTTACCATCCGTACTAGTGCTCTTCAGTTGTCCAGTTAGAAAGTATGCACATTCAAGCTTAAAATGATGGCTAAAAACATTATATATGATTCGCTACGGGTTGAAGCTTTGGCTCCATATTGTCTTTATACACTCACTGCATGCTTCATTCATTTTATTCAATGTTCCCTGAAGATAATAATGATGAATAACTACTTTCTGTACTTTTGCAGGACTTTCACTACTCGAATATCCAGGTTTGAAGGCCATAGATCCAGCCTATGCGTTGCCTGTTGATGTTGTGAATAGGATTTTCCTTAGCAGATGAATTTTCTAATTTTGTAGCAGTGATAAGACAACTCAATATAGGCATGATAACGTTATTATTCTGTGAAACTAATCTTATGTACTCATCTGAGTTAACAAAAACTAGCAAATCGACGTGTTTTGATATTCTGATGATTGAAGGTGCTACAGGAGGTTGACTCCAGCAAGTTGACAGAAGGCTTTGCGGGCTGTAAATAAAAAAAAAAAAAAATCTAAAGATATAGCAACTAAAAATTGGATTAAAATTTCCATTTGAACTTTTTTGTTCTATAGAAAGCAATTCTTAGCTTTCTCAAAAATTAATTTATTCAAGGGCAAATTGAAATTAATGTGACCAATTAACTTTGATGTAAATCAACTTGATGGGTTGAGGCTAATTTGTCATGAGCTTGAAGAGGAAGACTAGGTCAAGCTTGTGGAGTTAGAATTGGGAAATTGAAACAACCAATGATTAGAATGCTTCAATGGGTGATACAAAAGGCGATCCGAAGGTCTATATAAATTCAGTTGTATACTAAAAATGATAACACAGATGTCACATTTTGCTTATCTTTGTAGCTCAATTTTTGAAGTTCAGTTAATCTATATAGTCAAATATAAAATAAAATATTAGTAAATATTTGAAAAGTTCATGAGTTATATATTCTTTTACTTTTTCATTTACATCTAAAACAACACAGCGGATAAAAGATATAGAAAAAAATTAACAGAATATAATAAAAAGAATTGTACAGTAGATAAATAATATCGCCTAAGTAATAATTTTTAAACTAGGCCATATTTGGTTT
>JAOXYD010000097.1:48000-59262 GCA_028565735.1 Pinacopodium congolense | reverse complement strand
TGCCATAAGACTTACACATATCGATGATGGCCACTCACTGAGTTTTTCTCTGAAAACTCACATCACTCAACATTTCAGGTCGGAGGGAGTTCGACTCCTAGATTAATACAGTGTAGAGAGAGTGAGAGCTGCGTATTTATAGACTTATTATAGATCAGAGGTTGGTCAGCTGAAGTTTCGAAGAGTCTAAATAGTATATTTTTGTTCTATTTACTGCTTATGTACAGTTTATAATGATGTATAAATGGAATTTGGTTTAATGAAATATAAGTTTTGATGTCTATATTCCTTTTGATTATGATGCATGATGCCTACTGTAATTGTTTTAGTGTGCCACCCTTATAGGGTATTTACTTAGATATTCATCAGAATGTCGGGTAAGTGTCCTATAAGAGTGGGATGCTACAATAGCAAATCTTATCTTTTACTTATTAGCTATCAGCATTATTTATTATCCCTACTAATGCTCTTCAGTTGTCCTGGTTGAAAGTATGCACATTTAAGCTTAGAATGGTGGCTAAAAACATTATATACGATTCACTACGGTCTGAAACTTTGGCTCAATATTGTCTTCATACACTCACTACATGCTTCATTCATTCTATTCAATGTTCCCTAAAGATAATAACCATCACTAACTAGCTTCTGTACTTCTGCAGGCCTGTCACTACTCGAATATCCAGGTTTGAAGGCCATAGATCCAACTTATGCTTTGCCTGTTGTTGCGGTGAATAGGATTTTCATCAGAAGATGAATTTTCTAATTTTGTAGCAGTGATAAGACAACTTAATATAAGCATAATAACGTAACTTAAGTTTGAAACTAATCTTATGTACTCATCTGACTTAACAAAAACTAGCAAATAGACATTTTGATATTATGATGATTGAAGATGCTACAACAGATTTAAGTAAGGAGGCTATCAAAAGGCTTTGTGGACTATAATTTTTTTTTCCTTTTTCTCCAAAAGTATACAACCCAAAAACTTGGATAAAATATCCATTTAAACATTTTTATCCTCTTCAAAGCAATTCTTAACTTTCTCAATACTTATTTTATTCAAGTGCAAATTGAAATTAAGGATATGTAACTTGATAGGGTTGGCAAGATGTATTTATATCATCTTTAAGGGAGTTCAAGGTTGAGTTCGATTTTGGTCAAATATAATTTAACATGTTAACTTTGACTTAAATAAGCTTGATGGGTTAATTAGTCATTCTCTGGAGGAGGATTAGCTCAAGCTTACCGTATAAATTCGACTATATACTAAAAATGATAATTTAAGGAATGTTTAATTGAATTATAAATTGTGATGTTTTATTTTAATTATTGTATTTTTATATTAATTGTTATTGTTTTCTTTTTTTATTTTTGTATTGTATTAATGTATTTTTTTTTTTCAATTTCTGTATTGAAAAAAACAAGAAACCAAAACCAAAAATAAAGTTAAAGTAAACATAGCCTTAGATGCCATGTTTTGTTTATCTTTATTGCTTAATTTTTTTAGTTCAGTTAATCTGTAGTCATAATCATAATAGTCAAATATAAAAATAAAATATTAGTAAACATTTGAATATATTTTGCTAAAATTTTGCCTAACTCTTTTGTTGGGGAAAGTTAACCATATAAAAGAACTAGAGATGTTGACCAAACACACACACACACACACACACCTTTTTATTACACATAATTAGGAGGCAATAAAAGTCAAGTCATTCATTCCCATAAAACTAAAAGAAAAAAAATGCAGTATGAAAAGCTAACCATTTAACACAAAAGAACTGCAAACTGAAGTAATCACAGAAACTGGAAAGAGCATTATTCACACATCAACTTAAATAATGATATGCCATTCCAATGTCCCTCCTGTCTTTCAAGCTCCAATATCCCTCCCTATGGCTTCCAAAGAATGGTTGTCTCAGCAATCATTGAGGTCACAACATATGGATCCATATTTGATGCTGGCCTTCTATCTTCAAAGTAACCTGCCATGTATAGGATAGAACCAAAAATGGTTAATGCAGTTCAGAGCTGCTTGTGGTTGCTGATATGAATTAAAGTGTCAATTAACAAAACATCACATGAGGCATGATGGAACTCAGATTGGACATGAAATAAAATTTCGAGGAAATGCAAGTGAAACAAGTAAGCAATTGGAATTTTGGGGCAAGCAATTGGTGGATTTTACAAGTGAGAAATTAAACGAGTTAGAATTTTCATTGATTAGCATTTAGCAGTTAAGAGACTTGGAACTTGTATCTGCATTTTCAAGCTTGCAGTTTAATTTCCAAAAATGGATGCATAAAACTGATTATCCCTTTTCTATCTATGTGAAAGTACAGTCAACATAAACAAACTTCAGAGAGGAGTGATACAAGAGGAGCAAAGTGACAATGCAAAACTTTGATAGCTTCTGAGGAATTTATAATCAAATTGCTTTACCTTTTCCACTTTTCTCTGTGTCGCGACCAACACGAATGGATGCTCCTCTATTAGCAACACCCTGTGATTTTATCAAAGTTAAATGTAAATTAGTATGTAAGCACAAGAATGGGATAGAGATGCATTGAAGGTTAAGAATCCATCAGATGAATGGAGCTTGCTTCTGTTTTTTGTGAACAATGATAGCTGTTACTTACCCATGAGAAAGTGTTGATATCAGCAGTCTCGTGTCGACCCGTCAACCTTCTCTCATTGCCCTTTCCATAAGCAGCTATATGCTCCTTGTGACGCAGGCCTAGTTTCTCAATGGCCTTCTTGATGACTGCAATTCCGCCATCATTTCGCATGGACTTGGTGCTGGTGCAGAATCAGACATTGAACTATCAGGAATTGCAGATTCATACATGTTCATAGTTCTAAAGAAGAGATCTAAATTGCCTAAGTATGAAATATGTTTCATTAATTTGGTACTTGAGCCAAAGCATACCTATAGTTGGTGTGAGCACCTGCACCATTCCAATCACCCTGTATTGAAACACGTCAATGAAACATAATCAACACACGGATTGACTGTCACACAAGGACATCAAATGAGCTATGAAACATTTTCACATCATAAATCAATCTTTTAAATAACAGGCAATACAGTTAAAGGATTTAGATAACGGTTGAAAAGCAGTTTCAAAGAAGAATAAGAGCCAAATCATGGCGTTACCACAAACCTGGATTGGTTTTGGATCGAAGGTGAGGACAACACCTGCAATTTCAGTGATTCTCTGTTTGAACATGCAGAATGGGACATTAGACATAATCAAAGGAAATCGACGAACGAAAATAATGCAAACAACTTGATGATAATCGTATAGGATTACCTCAAGAATATATCTAGCAATCCATAGTTCATCACCAGCAGAGATGCCAACTGCAGGACCTACTTGAAATTCCCACTGTTCAACACAGCAATTCACCACGTTATTAAGCAGACTGAATAAATTAGGAAATCTCAATCATCCTACAAACCAAGTTAAAAGAATTGAAATCTAGAAACAAGAACAAAGAGTGGACACTACCTGGCCAGGCATAACTTCACCATTGATGCCACTGATGTTGACACCAGCATACAAGCAAGCCTTGTAGTGGGAATCCACTATGTCACGGCCAAAGGCTTTGTCAGCTCCTACTCCACAGTAGTAGGGGCCCTGCAGACACACAACATATTATGTTAAAAGAGAGCATATAAATCTCTTCTGTTATGAAACCAAATCATAATCATTCGAACCTGGGGACCTGGGAAGCCACCAAGAGGCCACCCAATGGGCCACTTGACATCCTTTTGGAGAAGAGTGTACTCTTGTTCAATTCCATACCTAAGTTAAAAAAGACAATTCCACTGCTGTTAATTAAAGGTAGAAGAATGAGGATAGCAGAAACAAAGACATAACAAGTTCTGATATCATGTCAAACACTTCAGATGCCTGTCTTCATCTTTTAAACAACACACTGATTGTAGCAGATCCCCACGGTTATCAGAGAATATGCATTAAGAGCTGACTTACTAGTCCATTTCTGTAAATTTTGTATGGTATCCTGGGTTAGTGTTACTCAAAAGTATTGCAAAATCCAATCCAGTTATCACCCAACAGAGGGAAACCTCTACTAACTACTGTTCTTTTGATGAATAAAGCCAAACTATTCATATGAACGTGCTAGCTCTTACACTTAATATTTCAACAATCTTTGTCTGTCAATCAATTGGCGATGTAATAACTTACCTTATGTAAGAAACAAGGGAAATTATACTCATATATCCATGCAAAAGAAAAAATTTTGTACTAGAGTACCAACTTTTAATGCTAATGAACAATTAGAAGCTGACCATGATGTAAGTATAAGTATTCAGAAGACTGCAGGTATCGTATTGACCATGCCATGACTTCTTAGGACTTAACCTGATACACCTAATCCTTGGAAATTAGTCCCTGGAAAGGAAATTCTTTCCAATTAAAAAGGCAATCTTTTCAAAATCATTCATGTTTGTCTTAAAGATTGACAATAACCTAACCTGAAATGAAGCTTTTTGGTGGTTTTAGTAGATTAATATATGCCAAGAATATACCCACAAACAATAAATCGAATTTCTTAACAAATGGTGAATAGAAAATAAGCTCACCGACTGAAAACAACTATTTTATAACGAACCAAAATACTTGTAAGACAAATTTAGCCGACCAACAAGTATGCAAGACAAAACTATTGGTTTTGTCCGAAGTAACAGTGAATTATTAAAAAAAAAAAAAACTTTTATGATTCTCATGCCTAAAATAGGCTGTCATACAAACAAGAAGTTCAAACCCACATGGCAGCTGATCTTGAAAACAACCATTTTCAATGGGAACATATCATTTAAGTCATTCGTTCCATTGTTCTTATCGGCATAGGAGGGACGATGAGATCAGGGTCAAAGAAAAATTCACAAAAACCGAAATACATGAGACTTTTCAAAACGATGAAAACCTCAAGATGTGCTCAAACTTCTTAGCCTAAATCATCGGATGGTAGTAGTTACCCACAGAAGAAAAGGATAAGGCCAAGACTTTTCTTATTAAACACATGAAGCTAAGCCACCAGTATCCTGGAAAATAGTGTAAAAAGTCTAAGCTTCACTATTCTTTTTACCTTTCCTCTCTATTTCATTCTCTTGTTAACTACTACTGTATCCCAAAGAAGAAAAAGAAAAAAGAAAAACCAAGTTCCGCCACAAAAATGTCATCTTCAACACCAAATGTCATCTTCAAGACCAAGTCAATTCACTCAAAAGAAAAATAATAATAATAATAAAGCAACCATTTTTTATATTTCCTCGATAATGACGCACCGGTTGTTCCAAAAACAAGGCAACTGCTATAAGAAAACACGTAATTTTTTGTTCTTTAGTGAAGTGGAAGTGACGAAAACTATCATGAGTTACTCTTTGAGAATAGGAATGAATTTCACCTAAACCAAACCACAAAGTGTGAAAAACCAGATTGGATTAAATGATTTTACCAGGGTTCCTCAGCCGCAACGTCAGGGTGGCTGAAGATCTTTGCAGCGTTGTATCTCTTATTGGTGGGGATGGGTTCACCAGCAGGAGTGTAGGCATCGCACATGACCTACATATATATATATATATATATATTATTGCCAACAAGAAACTTTCACTTTTACTGTCCAAAAAAGCTTACTTTTTCAACTGAAAATCACGGGAATTCACAAGAACAGAAGCTGACGAAGAGTCAAAGATTACAACTTTACCAGGATGTTGTTTCCTCTTCTGAAGGGATCCTTGAAGATTGCTTGAGGACTGATCGAGTTATGAAATTAATCATCAAAGACAGGCCTTAAAAACCATCACAAAGATTCATAAAACTGAACCGAAAAAAAAAAAAGAATCTGAAACATACTATAAAATAACTTCACTGTCGTCTCCGGGGGCCTGGTCGGTGCTTGAACCGTCGTAGTTCCATTTGGGAAGCTTCGCCGGATCGCTTACAGGCCCTGGAAGGGTCTGTTATCCATAGAAACTAAGTGGATCAAGCGATGAACAAGAAGGCAAAAACAATATACATATCAAAGCAAGAAAAAAAAAAAACATTTTAAACCAACCCTGGCTTTGCTTCTCAAGTCCATCCCAGATCCACCGATCCTACAAAAAACAATCAATACCCCATAACTCAAAACTACAAGAAAAGCAAAAAGCTTGGTGGGTTAGATAGTACGTAGATAAAGATTAAAACTTTACCATATATACTCGGCTATGATCTTATCAGTAGTGTCTGAGAGGTTAAGGTTGACGAGATCATTGAGAAGAGCCATGGCTACACTCTCTGACGAAGGTTGATGGTCAACCAGATGAAAACTAAGACAACACAGAAAGAGAGATCTAAGAATATGGATTTGGGGGTGGTGGGGGTTTAGAGACCGTTTAAATAGATAGTGATGTACTGATGTCGTAGCAGCTAATCTTCTACAATAAGAGTAAAGAGGTAGCTAACAAGGTATCCTGTGTGGCTACCTAATTTTCCAACATATAAGGAAGGAAAATAAATCCCAAGCAGTAAAGTTCAATAAAGAATATTCAAACTTGTCGAAAAATAATAGTAAAAAGGAAGAATATTCAACCAGAAAGCGTGTGGTGGATACCACCAACTAACCCACGGAATCTGTGTATACTGTATATTCAATGACCGATGACCATGATGAGAGGTGATTGTTATTATATAAGAGAGAGAGATATACATACATATGTTGGTGAAATTGAATTTATAATATATTAAGTTTAAAATTTCTTTAAAAAATCTGTTTCAACGTTTAAACCACCCATTATTTGTAATATTAATGTTTTAAATTAGAATTTATTTTCTTATACTATAATTATAATCTTATAGTGTGTATATATTATTTATTTGAGGCATAATTATTAGATTTTTGTTAATTAACAATTAATAATTTTTATTGTTCTTTTTCTTTTCTGTTCAGATTTGCTGTCATAGTGGTAACTGACACTTTCTGATATTTATGAGGTTGCATATCTTCATAAATTTTTTTTTTAAGAATTAGAAGATTAAAATGGTGAAATACTTTGACTTTCAAACTCACAAATGCTTATCTATTATGCGACTAGAATTATGGATTGATTCAATCTCTAACATTAGGATTAACATTGAATTTTTTATATTTTTTAAAGTTTCATGAAAAAAAGGTTCTGTAAATTTTTTTTGTTAATTATTTAAGTCATTATTATTTAATTTAAATTTAAATTTATTTTTAAATAATTAATTTGTTAAATAAAAATTTCCGAATTACATAGTTTGGAAATTTACTACTAATTATTTAATTTAATTTAATTATTTGATTTTGAATTATTAATTTATTAAATGATTAAGTAAATATTTTTTTTGGGATTACATAATTTTATGAGAAAATTTAATTTGAGGTACACATAACTCCGAACTCTTAAAACTGGAACAAAATCACCGTATAATTGCGACACCTGAACCCTACAGGACTGGAGCTTTAGAAGCAAATGCTCAAACTGGAAATAAAAGGACGAGAGTGACCCACAAAGCTGGAATTAGTTTTCTATTTTGTTTTAAAGAACACAAAGACAAAAACATATTTTGTTTCTTTATTTACGAAATGAAAAGAAACTAAAATAAAAAAATAAAAAACATATATTTCTACATACTTTTAAAAATATTTAAATTGTATCAAAATATTTTAATATAAGAATCTAAATTTATTTTATATTTGATTATAATTACAAAATTAATTTTTATCAGTACCACTTGATCTTTTTTTTGGGGTCTTTCAAAAAAAGAAGATAATCGCAACAACAATTTAGGATTCATTTAAAAGTCATATACATTTCAGGTTTTTTAGGTCTTTCAAAGGTTTTGAAAAATTGAACACAATTGCTGAAAGGAAATATTTCAGCGAGAGATGTGTTTGTTGGGTCAGGTAGCATATGAGGCAGTCGATAAATTAATGAGAATCATGTACGGTATTATTAATATGAGATTTGACCAGAACAATGAATTTCCTAAAGGATCTAACAATATTTATTCATTGTGTATTAAAAATAACACATTTATTCTGTGTGTTTTGAACAAACGCTTTATATGAAATTTTTTATTAAAATGTCTAAGTCTATTAGCAAATCTATCTATTAGCAAATCTATCAAGCTAAGCCTGTTTGTTTGTGATTTTTATTTTTATTTTCTGTTTCAATTTTTTTAACTATAAAAATAAAAAAAATAACACACAAATATTGTATAAATCGAAAAATATACAAAAATTAATAAAAATATAAAAAATGAAAAAATAACTTGTTTGGTATCATTTAAGTTTTTAGTTTTGATTTTTAACATAAAATTCGATAAAGACAACACACTAATACAACACAGAAATCGAGGACAAAACACAAAAATTAATACAAATATATTAAAACAATAACTAAAAATCACAACCTACAACAATACCAAACGACCCCTAAACTAAACAGAGAATTCTCTTAGCCTCAAACTTCACCTGCATTTGCACTTTTGCACTTTGGTCACAGACACTGAATATTTTTCTAATATTAGAAATGGCAGTATTGGATAGTTTAAGTTTCTAACGTGAAAGAATAATGCAACAAAAGTTGTTGACAATTAGATCACTAATTAAATAAATGCAAGGGACCACTCAACAAGCCAAGACAAAGCACTTAGAATCCACTTCCCATTATTCCCGGGCCATAGTCTGCAAACGTATCCTAAGCTTTCCTTTCTGTTCTTAGTAGCACGTGTACCTTCAAGTACGAACCCACAAAGGTTCCAAAGAGAGAGGCTTGTCGTTTTGGTTGTGGCCAGCTGGAGTCCCCTGTGGTGGTGCATGCACAGTAATAGGAAGAATCCACTCACTTTTGTCTCTGCCCTCTATCAGAAGAGGATGCTCAAACCTGAGTGAGGAAGATCAATAGAGTATCAGTATGCAATATGAAAAATTATAAAACCAGAAAAGTAAACCATATAGTTGAGTATATACATATGCATGCCACAAAAATTTTCTTTTGGCATAGTATATAAACATAAAGGGCTATGTGCACAGGCATTGAAATGAAGAACCTTCCAGTCAAATCCATCACCAAATCAAGAAACAGGCCAATGCTCTCATAAAGGAATACCTTCTCCAGTCCACATTTTTTGGAGTCGTGAAAAATTCAAATCGAAGAGCCCACTTCACTGAGACATGGGGTGTGGAAAAGGACATAGGACCATCTGTAGGAATTGAGAAAAGAAAACTTGTCTGCACCAGATCTGCAACAATCTCATGGTGATCACTCATTACCTGTAAGAATGGCACAGCATAAAAGACTCATGTTGGATTGTACGGTTCAAATGTGTGGTTACTGGTCATCAATGAGACTAACCAGCAGAAAAGGGTAAAATACATGAGAAGAAGAGATTGCCAAGAACATTTCCCAATGCATAATTAAAGAAGAGAATGCCAAGAACATTTCTAAATGCATAATTACCGATTGATTTTTACTGTTCTCATATTCTTAGTAAATACACGCTTATCACTCAGATGGACAGCAGGGGCAGAATGGAAACCTAATAACCTAAGATGACCCTATCTCTGGTTTTGTTCATATAATTTGTAGTTCAAACACGTAAAAATTAATACACACAAGTCAAGCTGCACAGATTGGATACCTACCTTTGTAACTGTAGGAGAATTCCTGCGAGAAGGGTGAACAAAACGCCGGTTAACAGTCTCTGAAGTTTCTAATGTTATTGAAACCTGCAGGACAGTAATACTTCCGAAAGTGAAAAGATCTCTAGGAAAAGAAACTCACGTAATAATCCTTTGCCTTTTACATAGTTACCTCAAGGCATCTCCTGGCTCCTTCATGAAAAAAAGTAAGAGTTCCACCTATCTGCCACCAGAAAAGGTTAGTAAACCAAGAAGCTAGCTTGGGAAAAGATTAAGATTAGAGTCAAGAAAACTGTTATTACCATATCACTGAAGTAATAGGTGGATTCACTGTTTTTTGGAGAAAATCTCAGCAAAACTTGATCATCCATCCTGATATTGTAAGACCTTCCTCGAACAAACCCTTCTGCTGCAAGAAATTGTCAGTAGACTTATAATGTCGGAAAAGCGTTAAGCTAATTAAAATTGGGGAATGTCTTATATTTACAAGCTGTAGGTTCGCTGCTTCTTGCAGCAGGTGCAGAAGATACTGCAGCACTATCAGCCTCAGACTTTTGCCGCTGGCTTGGAGAGACAATGGCTATCGAGTTGGCAGGTGATAAACTATCTGTGTTGCAACATATTAAATGGTTCAAAAAGCTTTTGACCTCATTCAAAGATATAGCATAACGAGCATTTATTAATTCAGTAGGAAATAACAGTGATTTAAAATAACAAGACTAAGCAGGTGAACCATATCCATTATCAAATTTAAAGGGACAATTTCAGCTAATTGCACCAGCTGTAGAATTGTGAGAAATCTCTGCCAGAGACAGCCGAGGAAGTGTCAGGTTTGATGATAAACTTGCACGCCCTCCTTCAATGTTTGAAGCATCTTTACTTGAAGATCTTACTGCAAATGTTTGCAGGGACAATGAGCTTCCAAAGGTCTTGTATATATTTTCTTTACTGGCATTGTAGGAAGAAACAGATAAAATTTCATCCCTGGAGCTGTCATCCCCCTCATCACCACCACCATCCAACTCATTTGCTCTAGCCTGTCTCAGAGAATCAACTGAATTTAATTTCAGATGGTAAGGGAAATTTAAAGTTCCAAAAATAACGGTTTTTAAAAAATGGTTTCTCAAAGTACACATGAGGCATGTAAAAACATAATCACACGATTTAACCTGCTGACGAAAAAACAGGGTGACAAATGCCTCACCCATTCAGAATCCCCATCCATTTCTTTCCAGTATATATCCAATTGGATGGTAATAGCAGGTAGAATGCCTGAAAAAACACGTAACAGATCGCCTTATGTCATCGACAGATCAGGGAGTGAACAGAACCGTACATATTATGTCGCATAATTATTTCTGCATGTAATAACACTATACTGGGATATTCCATAACTTTGTTGGGTTAGGTTCTGTCAAGACAACGACACCCTATTCGAGAGACAACGGCGCCGTTGTGATGAAGAACAGGCCGCCGTTGTTGCCTTCTGGAGAAGGAAGACAATGGCACCACAGCAGGGTGCCGTTGTGCAAGAACAGGCCGCCGTTGTGTTCCAGAAAACACAGCCTATTCTGCACAATC
>JAOXYD010000097.1:23652-43559 GCA_028565735.1 Pinacopodium congolense | reverse complement strand
CAAAAGCACTTTTGAATGTGACAGCCAAACACTCATTTTTTCAAAAAAATGCTTTTGCGTTACAGAAAAGCACTTTTGACCATTATAAAAGCTGAACCAAACGGAGGCTAAAGCTTTTAAATTTTCCATTAAAACTTGTTAACATTAATTATCCTAAGATCTTTGATTACTGTTAACAATTTATAATATTGTCCAAACACACCTGCTCTGATAAACATAGGTTTCAAAACTATACAATTTTCCACGTTTCAATGTAGTCTTAAATTAGTTTATCTTAACTTGTTTTAATATAATTCTAAATCCTTTAATCTAGGAAGTTGTAGTAGCATCTAAACTAATATTTGAACCAATACTAGTATTATTACTGTTATTTTTCTAGCTTTTATTTTATTTTCATTAAAATATTAATAATATTAGTTATAAGATCTATTCTACTAATATTTTCTTCTTCAAATTCGTGGAACTTAGGAGGAATACCTATTTGATTTTGAACTATATCACTTGTAATATCAGATAACTCTACAATAATATTATCTATTGCAGCAGGAGAAGACAAATCCAAACCAAAAAATTTGAAAGATAAAATTGTCTAAACAATAAGACATCTTATAAAACAAAAGATAAATTAAATATTAGTTATACATATACGTACATCTTAAACAGAGTTGGATACCATTCCTTCCTTTGAACTATAAAAAAGAAATTAAATATTATTTATACATACACACACCTTTTAACCAGATACCATTCCTTCCCTAGATCTATAAAAGAGAAATTAAATATTAATTTTATAGCATTATTAGCTGTAATTGCTTGCTCAAAAGCATCATTTTGAAATTTATTTGTAGGGACAAGCTTGTCTTTCGCATTTCCTTTCTCTTTATTCTCACTCATTTTTGTCCCTCAATAAATTCTTTGTTAGAAAATCAAGCAACGAATTTGCTACTCCTTTAATAATTTCAATATCAAAATTAAATACGAACAATATGCCCTGGTATCTTGCAAATATTTGTCTTTATGCTAAAATTTTAACATCTTTTTCCAAAATTTTTAATAGATTTACAATAAACTTTTATAAGGAATTTTATGTTTAATAAATCACTCTCAAATTTTTATACGTAAATGACAATTGCTAAAACTTCCTTTTTAACTATGGAATAATTAGTACTTGGTCCCTTTCCAACTTTCGTAAATAAATATAAGCAACTATTTTTTTTACCATTTAAGACTTGTTTAAGAATTCCTTCATATCTTATATTAGAAGCATTAGTTTAAATTTTGTTTAAAGCATTCAGATGTGGGATTGCGAAACATGGGAGCATTTTAGCTCTTAATTTGATTTTTTTCACTACATTAGTATGCTCCTTCATCCATTCTGGTGGCATGACTTTAAGTATTTCAATGAGAGATTTAGCATCATAAGCTAGATTTTTTGTAGAAGTCCACCACATAAGTTAAACTTCTTAAAAATCTGTGTAATTATGAATTTTCTTTAACTTCATCATGAATTTTATCAGCAAATTGAATAGTTCGATTAATATGAATAATTGATCCGTGATAAATATTATGTCCTAAAAATTTTATTTATGTTTGGCATAATTTAAGTTTTTTAGCAAAAACAACCAAATCAATATTAGTAACAATTTTAATAAATAATTACAAGTGCTTGAAATTTTGATCAATAGTTTTGGAGAAAATAATCACATCATAAAAATAAATAAGAGATAATGTAGTATGAGCATTAAAAATATCATTCACTTTCCTTTGAAATTCTGAATAAGCATTTTTTAATGTTAAAGATATAACATTCTATTCATAATGCCTAAAAGGTATGGTAAAAGCAATTTTATATTAATCTTCCTCAACTGTTTGTATTTGCCAATTCTTGATTTTATATCAAAATTTGAAAATGTTTTGTCTTCACAAAGCCTATTTAATAAGTATCTTATTTTAGGAAGAGGATACCTAATCCATCTTAATGCTTTATTTAACAGTTTATAATTGATAACGAAATGAGGTCCACCTGTTTCTAGTTTTGCATTGTTTTTAACATAAAATGCGAGACAACTTCAGGAGTTTGAACTTTTTCTAATTAATATTTTTTTAATAGTTCTTTTATTTCATTTTGACATATTTATAGATATCTTAGACCTATTGCTATTGGACGAGCTTTGGTAGGAATTTATCTTACATCAAAAGTCGGTTCCTAAGATAATTTTATAACATGTTTTTTTCTATCCCAAAAAGTTATGGGAATGTAATAACATATTTTTTATAAGATAATGAATTTCTTCAATTTTGTTTTGAATTCTTGGTTTTTTAAAATTTTCTCCTATTTGCTTATAATCTATCACTTTTGACAGAGAATTAATTAGTTTAGTCTTTGCCTCTCTCTCTATATATTTTTTATGTTTGCTATATCATAAAATTTTAGAGGTTTAATAAATTCAAATTTAACTTTTTAATATATTAGCAATTATTTCTGATTGATCTATCCAATGTACAAGTATAATATTGTTAAGAGTAGAATTTCTAAAATTATCTCATCACATAATCTTAGATCCATGATGAATGGAATAAAAAAAAACTCTAATTTTTATTAAATATGTAACACAAAAATTATAAAATAACATTATATTAAATTTAATAATACGTCTAGTAACTTTCAAATTCATTAATTGTGATATAAGAAAGAAGATACTGTTAAACAATAGAAATAAACTCCAATTAACTTCTCATATTTAAGAAAACTCTAAAGACTTCGATTATATGAAAAAATGTGACGTAAAATTATGTCTTTTTAAATATTTAAAAGCATAATTAGTTCAATTGTTAGATATAATTTTTTTGTGATTTTTGTATGGATTTTTGTGTATTTTTCAGGTTTTATACTATTTTTTTGTTTATGTAAAGTATTAACATATTATTTTTAAAATTTTATACTATTTTTTAATTTTTATATTTAAAAAATAAAAATAAAAATAAAACTCAATTAAATAAAGCCTACACATCTTAATTATTATAAATAGTTAACGTGTACCGACGTGATGAACTCTTCTATTTAATTAAAGAGTATTTAATAATTTATAAAATTTATCGAATCAAATAAAAAATATTTAAAATATAGTGCAAACCTTATCTATTTATTATTAATCGTGAAATGCCACGCTCTATTGATACACAATCAAAACGACATAAGATAGAAGTCGTATCATCAAGTAAGAACTTCTTAGTGACCTAGTGACGCGGAAAAACCCTAACCATCAACCCCGCATAACGCAATATAAGAAAGCGGTGCGAAGCTACTTCTCTATTCTTTCTCTAAACCCTAACAAAAATCTCCCACTAGGGTTTTAGAGGCCTTTCTCTCTTCTTCAGTTTCACTCGCGGTTCTAGTAAAAAAGAATTGTTAATCTGTCCCAATGGGCAAGTCTAGCAAAAAATCCGCCCTCAAAGTACTGTCTTTTTGTCGTTGTGGTTTGGTTTTATTTGCTTGTTGATGATGTTTGAGGTTTTTCTTCTGTTTAGTGTTTTGATGGGCTTATGTTCGATTCTTTTATGTTTTTGTAGGTTGATGCAGCTCCTGCTGTTATCCCTGCCTCCAAGCCTGCAAAGAAAGGTTTAACTATTGGAGTATAATGCTTATTTTTATTAGTGTCATTGTTTTTGTTTGTTTTTAGCGTGTAATTTCTTTCTGTGGTTGATTTTCTTGGATTTGACGACGCGCTGGGATTATACTACTGCTTTCTGGGTATTCCTGTACACATTCACAGAAATTGAGGGGAAGTATTAGGCAGTGGCGGTGGAGTTGGAAGGATATCTTAGGCACATATATGCTAGTTTTAGCGGTTCTTGGTTTGTCTCTTTTAGGCATCGTTGTCCATCTTATAAGTGAGTTCTGTACCAAGATTGCTTCAGAATATACCCACGTTAACTTCGTCAAATTTGTTGCATTTTTAAAGAGATAAGTGCCTGCTATAGCATAAGAGGTTCTGTCTGGATATGATCTTAAGCCTGTTTAGGAAGTAAGAACACTTCTCATTGGTTAATACATATTACCAATTACAAAGTTCTTCATTGTCTTTTCTTGTTGTTCACGAATGGATGGTGTTGACTGATTTTCTGCAATTCACCTTGTTTTGAACACTTGCTGGAATAACAATGGGATTGATTTAAGTTTTCTTTTCTTTTTTCCAATTATCTTATGAGTGGAGTTGTGAGTTATAAATTTGACATGCAGGCAAGAGAGAGGCTGAAGAACCTGCAGAGAAACATGTGAATGCCAAGAAGCAGAAGACTGTTGAAGTAGTAAAAAAGGTCATTCAGAAGGAGAAAATTCAAGTGAAGACTGAGAAAAAGAAAAAAGAGGAGTCTAGCAGTTCTGATGACTCTGAAGAGGAACAGGTGGTGGTTTCCTTATGCTTGCCACTGCTTATTCTTTCTTATGGTTCTTACTATTTGGTTTTGTTGCATACTCCATTTTTAGCCTTCCATGTTAACATATTGCTTGCTAATGTTATTACTTTGATTTTGTTAGGTTTCTATAAATATAACAATTTTTTCTGTGTATTTGTACATATATGCTGGAATCCGTTTACTGATTAACAGTTACACAATGATTAGGTAAAGGTTGTCCCGAAGAAAGGAGTAAAGAAAGCAAAACCACCTGTTAAAGAAAGCAGTAGTGAGGAGTCATCCTCGGATGATGTGAGTGGCTGGCATTTACATTTTATTAACCCAGACTCTAATCTTGTTACTAATGTGGCTTAAGTGTACACAGGAGCCCCCTGCCAAAACTTCTGTTCCTTTGAAGAAACAGCAAGTAGCAGTAAAAAATGGTTCAGTTGCCATTCCTGCTAAGAAAGGCAAGGTGGATAGCAGTAGCTCGGATTCTTCAGATGATGAGTCTGACGAAGAGGAGGTGATTATTTTGTGCTCTTTATAATGCTTGTTGGCTTAAACACATTGGAGGAGTTATGAGCTGTATTCCAACTTTGTATCGGAGGAGTTATGAGCTATATTCCAACTTTGTTTTGTTGTAGGTTCCTAAAAGCAAAAAGTCGCCAGCAGCTAAAAATGGCCAACTAAAGAAGAAAGAGGAGTCAAGTGACGACTCAGACAGTTCCTCAGATGAGGAACCTGTGAGAGTTTTTTCTGTGCTGTTTCTCTTGTTATTATTATATAGCAATTAACATGCTAGCATTCTCTTATTCTGATATTTTGAGCTAATACTTTTGAGGTTATGTGCAGCAAAAAGCCACTAAGGTAACAGCTAAACAAAGTAACTCTGTGGTTTCTGCTGCTAAGAATGGTAACAAGTCAAGTGATAGTTCAGAAGATGAAAGCTCAGAAACAGATTCTGAAGATGTAAGTACGTGAATGCAGCATATGATACTGAATTCTTGTAACTCAACCTTGTATTCATGATAGGGTTGGACGAAAAGGGTGGATAATTCTTAGATGATGCCAACTCACCTTACCTGCATTTCAAATATGTGGAAAATGACTTGTCATTTTGTTTGCTATGAGCTGTATCATTTGGGCCTGATGCTTATACTTTTCCAATTTATATTATGTTGAATCACCAATTGATCTTTGTGTAGGAAACTCCTGTAAGGGCTTCTGCGCCTAAGGTTGTTCCTGCACAATCAACAAAGAAAAAAGCTGAGTCAAGTGATAGCTCTGAAGATAGTGATTCTGAGGAATCATCGGATGAAGATGAGGTTTTATATTCTTTCTTTATTCTTATCAATGTTTAAATTGCTGATATATTTTGGTTGCTGGTTATTGAGGCCATTGCTGGAGATGGGGCCACAATTATGGCCATTGTGATCTGAACATCCGCAAATTCTGGTTTAGAAGCAGACTATAACGACAAATTAATTCTATTCAAGTTTCCAATCCAGACTCTTTATTTTAACTTGATCATCCTTCAGTTAGTTCATATGTAGCTTATTGTAGTCTTACCCATGAATAGTCACATTATCTGTTTCCCATATTTATTTCTTAGGGTGCCTCTGCAAAGGCTGCTAAGACGGTTCCTTCAGTAGCTCCAAAAAATAAAACTGTTTCAAGTGATAGCTCTGATGAATCCTCTGAGGAAGAAAAGGTGGATCCACATTTGTTACTGAAATTTAATCTGTGAATTTGAGTATTTGGCTGATTTGCAAACTTGTTGATTATGTTCCATAGTTGATTTACCATAAAAGTGTCCATGAGGCTGCTGTTGTCAAATTATTATGGTCTTTTTCTATCTAGGTTGTACCTTCTAAGGCTCCTACTGGTAAGATGGTTAACACTGACACCAAAAGTAAAGCTGAATCAAGTGACAGCTCTGAAGAAAGTGACTCTGATGAATCCTCAGATGATGAAGAGGTGACTGATCTGTTAACTGTTTGATTATATGTTTATTTTTATTTGAACTGGAGAATGATTAAATTAATCTTAGTGAATGTGAGGCCTTTGCATTTGCATGACCTTTTATAATGAGGAGGATGCTTGTTTTAGGGTGCAACTGCAGCAGCTGCTTCTAAAGTTCAATCATCAAAGAAGAGCAACAAAGATGATAGTAGTGAAAGTGACTCAGATGATTCTGATGATGAGGATGATGTGAGACTGTTATTCTAGTTTATTTAGCTGTAGGACTAAAGTTTTTTACACTTAACTTAGTTGATGTATGCTGAAATGTACTAAGTTTATGGTTAATAACCATGTGCATCTGGCCTTTTCCCAAGCTATTCTATTTTGTATATTGGACTCACTATGAGCTATTTTTTTAATTATTTTGTTATCGGTTGCTTCTTGTAATTTCTTTTTTTGAATGTTGCAGACCACTGCAGCTCCTGCTTTGAAAAGGTCATCATCTGCTCAAACAAAGGATTCAAAAAAGGTTGTTCGTTTTTTTATAGCTTTTGTGCTTTCTTATACATGTGGAATTTGGCGAGTGCTTGAGGAAGAAAATTATGAAAATTGGCCTAGGTGGGTTTTAATTCCTTCCGTCTGTTACAGAAATTAAATGATAGTGATGAAGATGATAGTGAAGAGGAGAGTTCTGAAGATGAGCAACCTAAAAATAAAAAGGTAAATTTTTTTTC
Source organism: Pinacopodium congolense (assembly GCA_028565735.1). Taxonomy (NCBI): domain Eukaryota; kingdom Viridiplantae; phylum Streptophyta; class Magnoliopsida; order Malpighiales; family Erythroxylaceae; genus Pinacopodium; species Pinacopodium congolense. The sequence continues at coordinate 36,465 of JAOXYD010000097.1, read as the reverse complement.
ATTTTCTAGCTTATGATGTTATTTTAATTTTTTGTTTGAACTGCAATCAACATAAACGTGTCTCAGGTAAAGGTAGCTGATAAAAAGGAAAGTTCCAGTGAGGAGGAAGATAGTGAGGACGAAAAACCTGCTAAGACTCCCAATAAAAAAGTAATAATCATTGTTAATGTTTTATTTATTGATTGGTATTTTGATATATTTCTGCAGTGTTTGCAGTGGTATCAATACACACTAAAAGCTCATGTGACTTGTGTTCTTAAACATTTTTTTCTTAATTTAAAGAGTTGATCTTGTCATGAACTAATTTGTAATGACAATGTCAATCAACAAAGTTCCCAGATGATTGATCAAGTGGCCAGGTGTTGTGGTGAAAATTTGATCTTTTGTTTTACTGTTTGGTTGTTGTTTTTTGTTTGTCTGATATTTATATGAGTCTTCTAGATTCAATCTGGGATCCAATGGAGTTCATCCTGGCACATCTAAGCTCCTGTTCATTTTTTGTGTTGCCTATATGAATGCTCAATTTAATTAACAGAATTTACTTTTTGAAGCAGGATGCTGATGTGGAAATGGTAGATGCTGAAACACCAAAAACGACTGCTGGCCAGATTGATTCGACAAGAAAAACTGTAAGGCTATTTGTTCTTTCCTTTTAGCTTTTAGTTTTGTTCTCTTACATGGCATGCTTTTGTTAAAGTTCTTTGTCACTTCTATGGCAGCCGAAATCGACTGTTTCTTTTGAGGATGGGTCAAAGACTCTATTTGTTGGCAACTTACCATTTCAAGTCGAACGAGCTGATGTGTATGTTTCTGTGGCTACCTGTGAATATAAAGATTTGTGAGGTAATATCTCATATTATTATGCCTTCAGGGAAAGTTTCTTCCAAGCTGTTGGGGAAGTTGTTGATGTTCGCCTCGCTCTGGATGCTGAGCAAAGATTCAGAGGTTTTGGTCATGTTGAGTTTGCCACAGCTGAAGCAGCAAAGAAAGTGAGGATTTCTTTTCTTTTCTTACCACAAGACTTGTTTTCATGAGATTTATTGGATATATAGAATCAGCATTATGTATGTCAACTTCTGCCTTTTTTGCGTATCTTATTAAAGTGCTTGTTTCATCTGTGTTTTCCAGGCTCTTGAATTGAACGGTCAAAGATTGAATGGCCGGGAACTGAAATTAGATATGGCTCGTGAGCGGGGTGATAGAGGTTCATATACTCCAAATAGCGGGTATGCTTTCTAGAAGCTATTGTGGGATATCCTAATGGATATTGAAGTTTGTCCTTATACGCAAATGTCTATTCTTGCAGGAGAGACAACAACTCTTTTAGGAAAGGTGAGAGGAGTCAGGCTCACAAAATTTATGTTAGGGGATTTGATAAATATCTCGGGGAAGATGAGGTGATATTTTATTTCATGTTGTTTAGTTTTTTTTTAATAAAAAATTTCCCAAGTTTAGAAGCTTTATTCAATAAATTTTGAAACACTTCTTGTAGATTAGGAGTTCCCTCCAAGAGCATTTTGGAAGCTGTGGAGATATCACGAGAATATCTATCCCAACAGATTATGAGTCCGGTGCTATTAAGGGGTTAGTATATCTGATGCCTTTTTTGTGTTCATCTTAAACAGAAAAGAAAAAGGGAAATGCCGTTCCGTTCTCTTTTATTATGGTTGTGTGATGTATAACTGGGATTGAAGAAGGTTTTTTCCATTCACACCATAATTATTCTGTTGTGTAGAATAGAATATTATACTCTGCCTTCTTGATACCGATTATTGGTGCATTGCAGCATGGCTTACCTTGAATTTAATGATGCTGATGGTTTCAACCAAGCTTTGGAACTTACTGGTAGTCAACTTGGAGATCAGTACCTAACTGTGGAAGAGGCAAAACCAAGGGGTGATAACCGTGATGGCTGGAGCAGTGGTAGAGGTGGGGGCCGAGATAGTGGTGGAAGGAGAGGTGGTAGAGATGGTGGTGGCAGATTTGGCGGCAGAGGTCGAGGAGGTAGAGGTGGTGGTGGAAGAGGGCGTGGCACACCTTATAAGCCTAGTTTCACTGCAGCTGCATCAGGTAACTATTAAGTTTTTTCTATTTTATTCACTTGTTGGTAAAGAGAAATGAATGGTAGTGAGCCGCAAATTTAGTTCAAGAATTGATAAGATGGCAAACTAATAAGATATGATCTTATATACACCAATGCAGGGAAGAAGACAACCTTTAAAGATGATGATGAGTGAAAAGCAAGAAGATATATGATGATTTTTCTTCGCCTCGTGGTGTAAAAGGTTTTGTTTGTATCACTAGATTATTTTGGCGTTGGTGAATTTCTTTTGTCCTACGACTTGTCGGGCAACAAATGATCTGATCTGTTATTGTTATTATTTAGTTTTCCATGTCTTGCATTGTTCTCAAAATAATATTAAGAAAATATTATGTTATCCTAAGTATTCAATTTAAGTGTTTCTTGATAGAATTTATTATCTTTGTTATTATTATAATATTCCAAAAAATCAGGACGGTATTAGATATAATAATACAAGCATCTGTTAGCCAGAGTACTAACTGAGTCCTGAATAAGTATTAGGAAATTAACGGTAGCAACAATTTGAAATTTAAGGGATGTTTGGTTTCATTTTTGTTTTTAGTTTTGATTTTTTCTGTTTTTTTAAGTATAAAAATTGAAAAAAATAAAAATATATTAATACAGTAAAAAAAATTAAAAAATAGCATAAAATTGAAAAAATAAATCAAAATTAAAACCAACAATAAGCTTAGGGTTTGGTTGGTTCTATTTTATTTTTTAGTTTTAGTTTTTTATTTTTTTAAATATAAAAATTGATTAAAAATACAGTAATATAACACAAATTATATAAAAAATATAATATTTAATATAAAAATATAATAATTACAATAAAAAATTAAAATTTACAATTTAATTAAACATGCCCTTTTAACATTTGTGCTCGTTTTTCCGCTTGTTTATTTTTTGGTTCGATTCTTTAAAATTTATGGGAGTGAACCAGTTTACAAAACAATGTTCATATCTTCCACGTGGCGACGATGGGTCCAAAAACAATGATTATGTTGTAAATCTCACATCTCTTCCACGAGAAGGTGGGAATTAGGACCAAAAGCGATGCATATGTTATGCAGATGGACGTTCAAGTTTCCCCAGGGAGATGGGAATTAATTAATGTCAAAAGTCCAATCTAACAGCTGTAGTGGGAGTTGTAAATTCGAGATTGTGTTGATGTAAACGTTTTATGAAGAAATTCTAGGAAATGGATATTACAAGTATCGATCCTCGTATTTTAAGAAGAAATAGGATGTTAATATATAGTGGTAAATTCATGAGTGAGTTTGCTTTTATCGGTTAAGATTTAACTTTACTAATGTTATAAGTATCATATTTGTATTAGTACTAGATTTGGTTTTCATACCGTAAGATGTGGACATTGCTCAATACTAAATATTGTTTCGAATAGTTTTTTTTAATTACTAAATAATTTTGAAAATTTATAAAATAATTCTTTAATGTATTGTGTTGAACAGTTTTAACTTTATTTTAATTTTTTCTCAAAAAATCAATAATAATATAAATTTGATATAATAACAAATATCTCTTTATTTTTATTAATATTATTTTTTACATATTTCTCACATAAATAATATAAAAAAGATCATTCAACTTATATGTAGATATAATAATTAAAAATAATACAAAGTATTTAAAATATTAAATTGATCTGTTCAAAACATCATGTAATAAGAACAAAATATAAAATTATAAGCATTGCAATAAGAGTTTGTGCTGAGGAACACAATAGAACATGAGTGAACCCTGAAACAAAAATATTTAGAATTAAAAGTTTTATATTTATATTGTATACATGAAATTAAGCATATATGTCAACTATAAGTGAAACTATATAAAAAAAGAAAAAAAAATTTAAGAGCTTGAAACTTCATTTTATGGTATATCTATTCAAATCGCACTAACCCTAATTTTCATATAATACGAAATTCTCATCACTATCATTCAAACTCAATGAATCAAATTACATATCAATATTCTATTAGCCAAGATTATCTTCTAAGTTGCTCCCATTGAAAAAATTTGATTCTTTAAAAATCCAAACTATTAAAAGATTGGTATAACTAAGGCAAATTGGATTTATAAAACTACTTGTTTTATTACAAGTTTTGGAAAACAAATAAAATTAAATTATTAAGAAATTTTGAGAAATTATATCCAATTTATTAATGGCAACAATATACCTTTCTTAAAGTTTCAAGTTGTATCGAGTAAAGACTAAATAATTTAATATCTTGTGCTCAAATATATTCCTTTTATTAGAATAAATGAATTTGAATATGTTCCAATTCCTTACACTCCTCGTTGCATTCACAAATGGACTATGAATTCAAATTATAGATCTTTACAAATTTGGAACACTACTTTTGAATTATCTCACTATGTAACTGTAAGATAATAAAAATAATATTATAAATAAAATGAAGTGATGATTAGATTTAAACAAGTAATAAAAGTGAGTAAATGAATATCTAGATTAAGTTTATCTCTTTAATGTATTGTAATAGGCATTTTAAAATCACAACAAGTGTCCTTGTATGTTTCTATTTATAAGTTAAGGAGGTCTTACATCATTTCATGTGAAATAATTATAATAATAGTTAGTAGAATTTCTCTATAAATTTTAGTTTTCTTTATAAAATTTAGTCTAAAATAGACACTTTGATTCAAAATGCCATAATAGCAAATATCAAAGAGTAAAATCGCCTTTCCCATTTCTCATTAGTAACTATAATGTAAGGATTATACAAGGAAGACCCATTTTTAAGATTAGCCTTGATTGCTTCCTTCGCTCTTTATATGACATTATAAAAGTATTTCAATGTTGCCTTGTCATAGTTATCAGTAAGAAGAAATGCTCTCACATCATAAACTAGAATGTCAAACTAGCATTAGGGTCAAAATTCACGATCTTCAAGTATAATCTTAGAAACTTCCAATCCTGCATTACTCCTGGCATGCTAATATACTATCCATTTATCACTTGTAATAATTTGTTTTAACTCCTTTTTCATTTGAACAAAACATTGAAGTTTTAATAAATTAGTTGCAATCCTTATAATGCTGAGGCAATAGTAATCCTTTATCATCAAATTTAAAATCCATTCACGATTATAAATGAACTTAGTCACTTTTCTTACTTTATCTACAATCTCATCAATGACAAGAAAGTATCTAGCATCTCTTATAATTTCTAGTATCAAGTCAATATAATGTGCAATATAAAGAATCCAATAGAAGGAATTATTCCTGCTTTGTAACTTCGTCCCAACTGCTTTATAATTAGAATTGTCATTAGTGATGTACTGTACAATATTCTCTTGCCTAACTTCATTCACAACTTTATCAAAAATATCTAACAGAGTATCGATAATCCTTACAAAATCAAATGCATCAATTGATTTTAAAAAACTTTAGCAGAAGAAATAAAAAGCTCATAATGGGCTCTTGTCTCCTATTTATTCTACTATTATATATAATTGAACACCTATAATTTCCCAAGTCATTCTTCTTTCACTCAAATAAATTTTAAATTCAGTAATTAAATTACTCAGAAAATTACCTCTTTAGTCATCAACTGAATAAGCTTTATTTCTTGACTATAAGAGATAATAACATCTACCATAGGTTGGTAATAATAAGTTTGGATTGCGTTAAATGACACACTTTTATCATACTATCATCTAGCTATTTTCATATTCATTTTATGAGTTGCTTTTTTAGATTATAATGAACTATGAATTGAAGGTTGAGATTTAGGATTTGTTCTTAAAGGTAAAAAAATAAATATTTGCTTTCTTCTTTTCCTCATATTGACTACACTTGAAACAATACTTCTGTTATTGAGTAGAAACACCAGCTTTAGTATTATCAATAAAAATGTAGTTATGTAGCATCATTATTCTTTTGAATTATTCTATGCACCACAGCAGCTGCACCAATGAAGAAAAGAATGGTGTCATTGTGTGTCCGCATTTAGCTTATGTCCTTTTCTCCAAAATTGCTTATTTTTGCAAAATTGAGCCTCAAGATACAATATTCATTTACAATATTATAAAAAGTATCATTAGAAGACTAAATCAACTTTAAAATGAGTATAAATTAATAAATAATTCTTTAATAAACTATATAGTGTATCCATTATCAAAATTTTCTCATACTTAAGCGATTGCTTGCCCTTAAACAATCAATTCTAACACTCATCCGGAAATAATCCTAATAGAACTTAAGAATTCATTATATACCTTAATATAACTTAATGTTATTAACAATAATCAACATCTCCTAACTTAATCTTAATTATGACCTAACATATATAGTCATATGGCATAATAAATCAACCCTAATATATAATATCAAATTTCAAGTCAACTCTATAACAACCCTCATGCAAACTTTGGTTCAAACTATTTCAATTACTTTGGTATGTGTGTTTTATGCTCCATCTAACTTGGCAAGTACATTTCATACTATATTTTGCCTTTAAAATAATTGAACAAGTACATTTTACACTCTATCTTACCCTTTTTTTTAACACTTTACTTCTTTTATTTTTAAAATTAGAGCAAATAATTAAAATACATAGTATTGAGATGATTTTTTAATTAAAACCTTTTTATTCCAAGCTTACATTAAAAAATTTATATAGAGTCTCCTCATAATTTTGATACCATGCACAAAGATTAACTCGACACAAACATATTATACCACTATATTTAAAAAAGGTCAATCTAAAGTTGCTTATTCATTAGTTATGTTAACTATATCAATTATATTAAGGTACACCAATTAATAATCAACTTATAGTTAGAATAGTTTCTAAAACAAAATATTAAAATCACTTAATATGAGGGACTTATAATTGTTTAAATGCATAAATAATTGAATAAATTGTATCCCCACCCAATGTATCAATAAAGCAAATAAACATAAAAGAAGGAGACAATGGGGATCAAGGAGCTCTTTGAATAGTGTTTGATGAAGAGAGACATAAGAAGAAATACCAAAATGCAATTTCTATTAACTAATATTGATTTGACTATACAACTTATTAGTGAGTACTAAAAGTATAAAATTAAGTGAACATTATCTAGATAAGTCCAAAAGACAAAATATAACCAAAATATAGCAAAAAACCAAAACAAAATACGTGTATCCACTTAGTGTGTAGCAAAAATCAGTCATAAGAGCCTAGTGCATAACTGGATGACTAAAAATCCTCTTAAATATGATCTATCTACTACTCTTGACATTGTAATTAACTCTATAGGTCTAGTAATAACTCATGAATTGTGGACAATGACCCTGATGTCTAAGGAAGAGGATGTGAATTTGTAAGATTAGGTTCAATAATCTATGTGGGGTTGGGAATGTCCTTATTATGCTTTGCAAGGCTAGGTCGTAGGGTAGTAAGGTCATCCAAGAACTCATCACTCTGCAAAGGGTGCTCATTAAAGATGTGTCATTGCCCTCATATCCTCTCGTACTTCCAAGCCTTAAAAGATGAAAAAGTGATGCTCCTAAAAGGTAATATGGGCATCTCCTCTCCGAAATTGACTCTGTTATCAATAAGGATTCTTATGATCAGTCTTGAAAAATGTATTGCCTTGTCCTTTTAATTTTATCGTATGACATTCCTCATATAAGGAATGATAAATCTTGCCATGGTTATGAAACATGTGATATAAGATATATGAACCAATAAATCATATCTCATTTACACTACCAGCTTAAGGCAGAGCATTAGCACTAAAGAGTGTCACAATAATATATTCACATGCTTTAAGTCTAAATGTAGGACAACTCCTCCCAATGTAGACCTAGGGAAGACCAAGACTACCTTGTGCCTCATCTCTATCAAAAGTAGGGTTAGAGATGTCTCAATCAGTCTAAGAACTTATATCCCTCTTATGCTCAAAAATAAAACTATCATTTGGTTCACTCAAAAGATCAAATAATTATCTACAATTAATATGAATGTATGTACCTCATATATAGGACTGGATCTCGATAGTATTATCTTCAGTCTTGTCCTTAATATCGAAGAAGAATTCTTAAACTAGTGTAAGGTAGTGCGGTCTATCCAAGTGTAGAACTGATCCTATCAAAGAGTTTGGAAGGCATTGGTGATGTCAAACTTTGATTTCATTTCAATTACTACTACTCACTTCATCATTATAAATTTGACTCCATGGGCCCCAGACCAATCCTCGTTGTCAATTAAAGTGAATTTAGATGGGTAGAATATTGGGGGCTTATGTGATGCAGATGATTTGCCTCCAAACATGTTTAATAGGGTAGAAAAATGTTCGAAATATGCTTAAAAAGCCATAAGAATATTCTTATTATGTCGCCTAAATATTCCCTCACCAGTGTTAGAATATGTCATTAGTGATAAGTCTAAAATTATCAAAACTTGTAGTAAATGAAGAAACTTGATTTGCTTATCACATTGAATCTATAACCTTAAAAACTCAGTTGAAAATCAGAGCAATATCTAATGAAATTGGTGAACAAAGATGGGCAATGATGATGGATATGACATAGACAGTAAAGAGGGAAGAACAATAGCACTAAGGGTGAGACAACGACGCCAAGGATAAGAAAAGGAAGAGATGGCAATGACAAATGGAAAAAGAAAAACAAAGGGAGGAGAAGGGTGACGTGGTGACAAAGGTGGACAGATGAAGAAAAAGAAGAGGAGAGAAGAACGATGGGGGAAAGAAAGAAGTAGGGATGTGTGTTTTACAAAATGGCACCATTTTAGTATTTTGATTGAAAGACCATAATGAAGTATAAATCCAAACTATAAAATAACATTTTCTTGTGCCACCATGCATAAGATATTTGAATACTTAAATGGCGTTGCATAATGAAGTGCAACAACACTGTTATTTTATGGCGTTGTCCTTTACTCTACAGTATCAATAATGGTGTATCATAAAATAGTAATGGTGACATTTTATTCAACTGTTATTCTTTTACCTTCCATTCATTCTTCAATAGCGACTCACTCATGGGCAACTGTGCCATTTTTTAAGGTCATTCTTCCTTTGTAGCCATCATTAGTAATAACGTGCTTTACATAAAGCACAATAATGCCACTATTAGGCACTGTTGTGCTTCTATCTTTGCACACTCCCAACTTCTTCTATACACTTTAAATCTTCACATATGCTCATCCTTTTTGTACCCTATTATAGTTTCATTACAACGTCTACAAATAGGGAAAACAAATAAAATAAAAATATGAAAGAGACTAATTAAACACCAAATAAGAAAGAAAAGAGAAGGATAAATATGTTGGAATACCTCAAAACAAGCATTTCTTTAACATCTTTTAGTTGGACCCTAATCTTGGAGAAATTTTATTCTCCTTCTATTTTCGTAGTTCTAATTGATAATTTCATATTCATATTGGCTTTCTATCACGTGAGATCTAAGGATTGAAATCCCTAAATCACATGTATACCTACTACTAAAACCCAAGAAAATGAATTATAATAAAAATACAGTAATATTAAAGTGCATAAAAAAAACTTACAATGCATTAAGTCCTATCACTACGGGCACTAAAGTATAAAGACAATTAAAAATAAAGGAAAGGCATACATAAAAATAGGTAGATTGTAGCAGATATGTCTTGAGAGTCACTATTGTAAAGTCAGTGGCAACTGACTTGAAAAGAAAAATAGGTTGAGGGGAGTTAGATCTCGTTGAGTAAGCTCACACAGCCCTACGATGCCCAATGATATGCACACCATCATGCATGAATATAAAAACATACATACATTTTCTATACATGCAATCACATAAACCAAACAAATAATCATGAGGGAAGAATATCTGTAGGACCCTAATCTCCTAGGATAAAGCCTTACAACACTAAACCTCAAATAGTTGCAGGGAGCTAAGTATTACCAACGGCCTAACCATGCTCCCATGCTCATATAGTCATAAGATTCTCTTAATCCAAAAGGGGCTTCGGGAAGCAAAGCATTACCAACAGCCCAACCCTCAGTCAAAATATCTAAAAATTGCAAAACATAACAAATAAAAGCCTTACCGGGATTCAAGCATCAATCATGATCAACCTATCACGTATCTCAATATCATCAATATAATAGCTCTCATAATCATTATTAGTACGCATTTGGTCCTGATGCATACCCATCAGGTGACATGTCCTACAGATCCTTCCTCCCTCACATCCACATTAAAATACATTGTGCATACAATCATGGTATCAAGCATGCAATTCCACTAGACAAGCATTTAATTATGCCATGATCATCATGCATGTATGCATTACCCAAATTCAAGCATACCCACTCAGGTAGGTTGATGGTATATATATATATATATACCTACGATCAAACGAGTGTGCGATATTATGCATATGTAGAGTATATATATATATATGGATATATCTATATACATGCATATGCATTCCTATATGAAATCTCTATATCAACGATAAACTTTATTCGCTTACTAGTATAAATGCAGTAACTGTAAGTCGATATGAACTTAACTGATAAGTGCTTTTGTCCATCCAAATCTTATGATATGGGTACTACTCCTAATATACCTATTAAATTGAAAACTAAATATCTCAATCAGTACTATATAGGAGTTAATTGGGCTCAAATAATAATATAGATATTAACCAAATTGCTAAAGTAACCCAATTATTCAGTTTGGTTATTACTCCTATTCTTGTCTAAACTTTCTGTAATTTGTAATTTACAAACCATTGAGAATCTCATGATGGTTCTTTAGATAAAAATGATCAGTATAATTTTTAGAAATTTTAGAAAAATTTTTATACTAGTGACTGGAAGGGACATTGGTATAGCACCTCTTGCAACCAGAATATTCCTTTGATCACCGGAATATGCCTTCTGGTCACCAAAAAATTTCTAATGTAACATCCCACCCCATCGTACCATGCTTCAATGGTACACCCCATGCTTCCCAATGTCTTAAAAAGGGACAGGTCTTGGGTTCGAGTGGTGTGGGAGGCGAAAGAAAGAAAAGTTGCTTCAATGGTTAAACACCATGCTTCCCAATGACTTAAAAAAAGACATGTTTTGGGTTTGAGTGGTGTGGGAGGCGAAAGGAACCCATATGCCCAATGGAGATATTCCAAGTGCTCTCACCTGCAGGGCCGTTGTACGGGCTATTGTGCTGGGCGAAACACGCTGGGGTGGGATGACACATCTAATATCAAAATTCAACAATTTTTATATCACATGAAACCTCTTGATGATTATAACAACTTTCTTCAAAGCGGCATCATCAAATTCTTAATATATTTTAACGAATTAAAGAAAAACTACCTGAAACCCTAACTTTTTTTTCCATTAATTGACGACAATCCAAGTGACAGCTAGCGACAAGACCATAGGGCTTTACTCCTAATGTTGAGATGAGTTAATTGGTGATGCGGTGACCGGCAACAACCATCGGACGTGACAGATCGACGATTGAAGTTTTTCGCTAGTTCTTCTCCTCGATTTTTGTGACAATTTCGGTGACGATGGTAGCTGAAATTAGTATGGTTGTGACATGCTCATTGAGAAGAAGAGATTGGTATATAATATTGACTGATTTGAATCACCAGTGGTGAAGAATGAGTGAAGAGGATGGAAACATGAAAAATAAATTTTGGATGGTTTAAAACTAAAATATGAGAAAAATGGAAGAAAGGAAGAAGAGCTATCTTATATATGCATATGGGGTGTTACAATTTCCACAAATGTATTATTTCGATATTCTCATGTTCAGGTTAACTTATTATAGATGTATTAGTTCTGATGTAGATTGCTAGTTTAATTAATACTATAATTTTATTTTACTTCCTCTCTTTTGCTCGATGAACAACTAAAATAAATCATTATATGTACTCTTCTGTCGATAATAAGGAAACAATAGGATAACCATGCACTCTCCTATCGATTTTACAAGGTATGGAATATGAAATTAAAACTCTTTTATTGGCTACTCAATATCAATTTCTTCATTATTACCTATAAGCTCATACTCATTTAGTTTAATATGTGACTTCATACAACTTCTTGAAGTTTCTCTATGTACATTCTCTCCCAAATTAAATTCAATATACATAGGCATCCTCTTTTATTGTTGTTCTGCAATTCACTCTATAAGCTGCCCAATTTGAATTTTCAAGTTATAACGGGAGGATTTTTTATTTCTTTGAACTTTTTCAATACTTCTAAATCAAGTTTCAAATATTAATATGGCGTTAATCATATTTCTTCCAACTTGGAATACTCATCTTATTGAAAATAATTAGGTAGGGTTGGTAATGAGTATACTTTGTTATTATAAGAAAAATCGAGGTGATACATCCACTCTAGCTCATAAGTATTGTTATAATAGTCATGGTAAGCCCATCCAATTTTCATCCCTACTTAAAACTACTTCAATTGACTAGATCAAGATCTTGGTGCAACTATCCATTCTCTCCAAATGAGTTGTCAACATTGGTATCAACTCCTCTTGGTGGCTTTATGGTTCCTAATGATATTATTCGATTACTTATGGTAATAGAAGAATAACCAAGTGTGCAAATCAAACATAAATAAAATAAAATAACAAAATATTAAAATAAAAATAATTAAAGTAATAATCTTAATTTTTCTTAATATTATTAATAATCCCCGACAAATGGCACAAAAATTTTGATGTGTGAG
>JAOXYD010000097.1:0-10423 GCA_028565735.1 Pinacopodium congolense | reverse complement strand
TATTCTAATAGGATTTCCTTATTCTTAAATAGGTAATAAAGTCCTAATCTAATAAGGATACTATATCTAAAGTCCCTCTCTAATAATAATTCCTAAGACAAACAAATCTTAGAAATCCTAACAAAAACAAAATTAGAAATCCTAACAGAAACAAAATTCCAGCCCTTGTATTTGTTATCAATTCAACTCCCAATTATCATTCCACCAAATTAAAGCTTGTGGTTGAGTAGCTTGTCCTCTTTTATTTCTTTTGTAAACTTTAAACTCTTTTGCATCATGTTCAGCCTGTCTGCTACCTGAAAATTACATTGCTGATCAGCAGATAATTCTAAGCTTTGCATTTATAGGTATTTGTAAGTTGGAGAATCAATCTAAACTTTACTTTTCTAAATATCCCATCTAGGTGAATATCAAGGGCCAGCATTAGTTGCTGTTCTGGAAGGTGTCACCTTAAGTAGAGAAGAATTGCGCAGCCTCCAGCTTCTTCCTCCATGGCGACTTCGGGGCGATACTCTCAATTATGGTTTGGGACTTCTCAGCTGCTTCTCTGTATCAGATCTCCTTTCAGTTGTTTCTGGTGGTTACTTTTACATGTTCGACCCTCATGGTCTTGCACTTGGTATGCCTTCGAGTCATGCACCTGCAGCCAAAGTCTTCTCTTTGATAGGTAATTTGGTCAGTCATAGGATTTCAGTACTGCTTTCACTTCATGTGCTGTATTGCAATTCTAACATTTTGTTATTTTGGGTGCTTTTGTTAGTAAAACTCTCAAGTCTTGATTATAAGCCGTCGCTGTTTTTAGTTACTAGTAAAAGCTTCCTGGTACAAAGTGAGGGCCTTTTGAGTTATTTGAGGACTTAACTTACCAACTGTTTTGCTTGATATTCTTTGTTTCTGGTGGAAGACGATTTTCCATGGAAGTGTGTCTTCTATCTCCAATTGGTTGCTGTAGTTTGTCGATGGACATTCTGACTTTGAAAACTATATCTGAGCTTTTTGGTCATATTATCTGTTCTTTTGAAGGTAATATTATGTGGTCTTTTGATGGTGGATTACCATTTTGCCTCTTTTATGTTTTTTCCTAAAACTTTTGGTGCTTTTTTGTGTTTTTTGGAATATAAATCAGAGTATACAATAGGGGTGATGCCCCCCTTTCTCAACCCCCATTCCACACAAATGAAGAGTTGAGCCCATGACTTCTTGGTTTTGGGATGGAATACCAACCATTATACAGTCTCTCTCAATGTCAATTTTTTGCATTTGTTTGATGGTAATACTTTTCTTTTCCAAATTATATGTGTGTTAATGGAAGACTGATTGCTAATTTCTTGTTGTGCTCCTAGGTAGTAAATTGGTTGAGCAGTTTCCTGATCAATTTAGGCCAATGCTGATTGATCAAGATATGCCATGGTCATCACTAGATTCAACTGTGATCCGCATGCCTTTATCATCAGAATGCCTTAAGGATGGACTTGAGATGGCATTGAACAGAGTGAACCAAATCTATGAAAGATTTATGGAACATGCTTCAAGAGCTCTTATTTCCTTAAAATCTGTTTTACAGGTACTTCTTGTTAGTCTAGCTAGTTATGTGGTCTCATGATTAGAACAATAGTTGTAAGCATTTTTTTCTTGTTCATTTCTCTTAAATTATACTAGGAATGCATAGGATATATAGTTCTTTTACTTCCCTGAACTTGCGTCTCTTTATAATGCACTGCTATAAGTGAAGATGCAATTTCTGAAAATTTATATGAACTGTGCCTATATGAACATCTCATGTTTTTCAGGTGTCTCTGTCAACATGGGATGAAGGAATGGTACAGCCACAACAGGACTATTCAGTTTTTATTGATTCTTCAAGTGCTAGAATGAGAAATCCATTTTCAGAAAAGAATTGGAGAAAGTTTCAACTATCAAGGTTATTTAGTAACTCAAATGCTGCAACTAAGTTGCATATGATAGATGTGAACTTGTATCAAGGAGCCACAAAAGTTGTTGACCGGTGGCTGCTTGCACTTAGCCTTGGTTCTGGGCAAACAAGAAATATGGCTCTTGATAGGTATGCTTTATCTCAAAATCTTTGAATTAATGTCTCATATGCCATATCTTTGGGAAGTTGATATGTGTAATCTTGTAACGTTCTGCTAGTATCTTAATCTGAGTTCTTGATGGAGTTTTATAGAGCGAAGATAATGTTTCTTTATGCAGAAATCATGCTTGGTGAAGTTGTTAAGTGTTAGTATGATCTGTTCAGTGGCTCACATAGCGGCATAAGCTTTTGGGTTTAATAGCTTTGTGGCATAGTATAGCAGCCTTTATGACGTTCCAGACCACAAAATTTGTTATATCATACATTCATGAGCCCCACCCAATTGCTTGAGCTTTCTGATTGAATGTTTTCTTGGCAGAAATTTTACTTTCTTTTCACTAAAAAGCTTTGAAGTATAAAGCTGATGATTAAGAGCCAGATTTCTGACTCTGGGGGAAATGGCAATCATTGCATATTTGCTTAAATTTTCCATTCATCTTTGTTTGAAAGTATTACTCCTTTTCCGAAATTATGTTTCTCATAGAATGTGTTAGTCATATTTGGTAATTTACGATTAAAACCTTCCAGATTGATAGATTGCAAATCTTCAAATTGATTTTGATTGAGATGAGAATGATAACTTTTTTTTCATATGTTAATTTTCATATTTGGAAATTTCTTTTCACCCTTTATGTAGCTGTTGTTATTTGAATAGGCTGATTGGACCTTTATCCTAATCTTGTTATCTGAATGTGATTTTCTACCTAGGCGATACCTTGCTTTCAACTTAACGCCTGTTGCTGGTGTTGCTGCACATTTGTCACGGGATGGCCTTCCTGCTGTGCATTCGAAAAGTTGTTTATTGTCCCCTCTTCCTTTGTCTGGACTTATTCCTTTGCCAGTCACTATCCTTGGTTGTTTCCTTGTGCGTCACAATGGTAGTCGTTCTCTCTTTAACTGCCAGGATACGAGGTCGCTTGCAGAACTGCAGCCCGATGCTAAAGATCACTTGATTGAAGCTTGGAACAGGGAACTTATGTCTTGTGTTTGTGAATCCTATGTTGAATTGGTGATGGAAATGCATAAATTGACAAGGGAACCTTCAAGTTCTATTGAATCAATTAGGGGTCATGCAATTGCTGTGTCTTTGAAGTCATTTGGTGAACTTGTTTATTCCTTCTGGCCAAGATCTATTGGCCAGGTGCCGATTAACCCAACAAGAGATGATGATAATTTATTCCCACTGGAGGTTCTCAAAGCTGATTGGGAATGCCTGATTGAAAAGGTAATAAGGCCTTTTTATATCCGCGTTTCTGATCTTCCAGTGTGGCAACTATATTCTGGAAGTTTGGTTAAGTCTCAAGAGGGCATGTTTCTTTCTCAACCTGGAAATGGTGTGGGTGATAATCTGCTTCCTGCTACAGTTTGTGGCTTTGTGAAGGAGCATTACCCAGTGTTTTCTGTGCCGTGGGAATTGGTGAGTGAAATCCAAGCAGTGGGGGTTACAGTTCAGGAGATTAAACCTAAAATGGTCCGGGATCTTCTTCGAGTTTCATCAAGTTCAATTGCTCTTAGATCAGTTGATACCTACGTGGATGTTCTTGAGTACTGCTTGTCTGATATTGACTTTCCTGGGTCATCTAATTTTCCTGAAAATCCCATGTCAGGGGACAGAAGTAACTCGGGGAATATTGCTAGAGCAGCTGATGAACTGGGCAGAAGTTCTACAACATCTTTTCCTAATGTGCAGATTCTTCATGGTTTGCCTGGACAACATGCAGCCAGTGGAGATGCCCTTGAGATGATGACAAGTTTGGGGAAAGCTTTATTTGATTTTGGGAGGGGGGTTGTTGAAGATATTGGTAGGGCTGGAGGACCATCAAATCAGGGAAGAACCACTTTAGATAGCAGCTATAGCAACTTTAGAAATGGGGATCCAGAGGTCATGTTGGTAGCTACCGAGCTTAAAGGCTTGCCATGCCCAACTGCAACTAATAATTTAGCTCGGTTGGGGACTACTGAGCTATGGTTTGGGAATAAGGATCACCAAGCCCTGATGAAACCGTTAACTGCAAAGTTTATCCATTCAAAAGTATTAGAAAGATCCATTCTCTCTGATACTTTCTCAAGATCTGCAGTACAAAGAGCATTAGAACTAAAAAGTTTTTCTTTTCACTTGATGGCTCGGCACATGAAGTTTCTTTTTCATGCTAATTGGGTAAATCATGTGATGGGGTCAAATATGGCTCCTTGGTTTTCTTGGGTGAACTCTTCAATTTCTAGTGGTGAAGGGGGTCCTTCCCATGAATGGATCAGATTGTTTTGGAAATGCTTCAATAGGCCATCAGAAGAGCTTACTCTATTTTCTGATTGGCCTCTAATTCCTGCTTTTCTTGGCAGGCCTGTATTATGCCGCGTGAAGGAGCGTCATCTAGTTTTCTTTCCTCCCTATCTTGCACGCCCAGCCTCTGGAAATAGTGCTTTAACGTGTGATGGCACAGGAACTGATATGACTGCAGGCTCTGTGGACCATATTCCTGAATCTGAATCAACTCAGTCCTACATTTCGGCTTTTGAAGTGGCCAAAAAGGCACACCCTTGGCTATTTCCTCTTTTGAACCAGTTGAATATTCCTATTTTTGATGCTGCTTTTGTCGAATGTGCTGCTTCATGTGATTGTCTCCCTGCACCTAGTCATTCTATAGGGCAAATAATTACTTCCAAGCTTGTTGCAGCTAAATCGGCTGGCTATTTCCATGAATTTGTGACTTTTTCAGATTCTGATAGAGAGAGGCTTTTTAAGCTTCTTGCTAATGATTTCTTTTCTAATGGCTACAATTATGGGGATCAAGAACTCGAAGCATTGCGATCTATGCCAATATATAAAACTGCTGTTGGATCCTTCACCCATTTGCATGGCCGAGATCAATGTATGATATCTTCAAACTCATTTCTGAAGCCCTGTGACGAGCATTGCCTTTCGTATTCAACTGATTCCGCTGAGTGCTCATTTTTACGAGCCCTTGGGGTCCCTGAATTGGAGGACCAACAAATTTTGATAAGATTTGGCTTGCCTGGATTCGAGAACAAACCTCAATCTGAGCAGGATGTTATACTATTTTATCTTTACATGAATTGGCAAGACCTCCAGTCAGATTCTTCTTTACTGGAAGTCCTAAAAGAGACTAAGTTTGTGAAAAATGCAGATGAATTTTCGACTGATCTCTTCAGGCCCAAGGATCTGTTGGATCCCAATGATTATTTATTAGCATCAGTGTTCTTTAACGAGAGGCAGAAATTTCCTGGAGAGAGGTTTACTACAGACGAATGGCTTTGCATTTTGAGGAAGGTGGGCCTTCATACTGCAGCTGAAGCTGATATAATACTTGAGTGTGCTAAAAAAGTTGAGTCTCTTGGGAATGAATGCATGAAAGGTACTAAGAATTTGGATGATTTTGTGGTGGACTTGAATCAGTCTCATGGTGAAGTTTCTATGGAATTATGGGCATTAGCTGGATCTGTTGTTGAAGCTGTCTTTTCCAACTTTGCTGTTCTTTATGGAAATAACTTCTGTAATCTCCTTGGCAAGATTGCTTGTGTACCTGCTGAACTAGGATTTCCAAACGTTGCTGGGAAGAGAGTTCTTACTTCCTATAATGATGCTCTTCTGTTGAAGGACTGGCCTTTGGCTTGGAGCTCTTCTCCTATTCTCTCCAAGGCAGTTGCTGTACCTCCTGAATACTCATGGGGAGCTCTCCACCTAAGGAGTCCTCCAGCTTTTCCTACAGTCTTAAAGCATTTGCAGGTGCCTTTTCTTTTCTATTTTTTGCGGTTAAATTTCTTGAACATTTGGCTGACAATAAGTTTAACTCAGGTGATAGGAAGAAACAGTGGTGAAGACACTCTTGCTCACTGGCCAACTGTATCAGGGATAATGACTGTTGATGAAGCTTCTTGTGAAGTGTTGAAGTACCTGGATAAGGTTTGGGGTTCTCTATCTTCTTCAGGTATCTCTCTACTTCTAATCATTGATTTTAATGAATCTTTTTCTACAGAAAGAGTGTTTTTGTAATTGGGAATGTTAAATTAGATGCGTATTTCCATGTGAAACCAAGAGGTCAAGCAATATTTACTTTTCCATCCATGCACAAAAGAAAGAACTGATTAAAAACATTCCTTTTGCGTATCTGACCATCTGTGCTTTCTATAATACCTGTTCATATGCTGAGCATGACGAATCGTCATTTATCACCATCCTCCCCTGCCTCACAATCCACCTTCTTCCTGGCAAAGGCTGTTAGGCCTTAGTACGTATGTGGTTTATTTGTCAGTTAAATGCCTGCGAGTGATGGAAATTCATATTTAACAATTTATTCATCTTATTGTTAATTGTATTTGTAGCCCTTTTACTCATACCTATTCTTCTTTCAGCTATGTTAGAGATTCATTAAAAATATAATTATTCTCAACTATAGTTATTTTTTTCCATTTTAGGCATCCAAAGTAACTAAATACTCTATTGAAATCTTTTGTACTATTAAAAACATAATAACTTAGGTGATTGGGAAATAACATGGACTATGTTGATGGAATTAACAGCCTGAATTCATTGACACATTTCAAATAGTTAGAGAACTAAAATAGAAAAGATTCAAGTGGCAAGATTTAAATAAAAATCAACATAAGTAGGAAGTCTAGAGAACATGTTATCCCGTCCCTTTTGCAATATTCATGTTGACAACTCCTTCTATTTGATTGATTTAGCTTTTTATCTTATTGAAGTTCTAAAACTTCAGACAGCTGGTTGAAGTTGTTGATTTCTGTTTCCTGTTTCCAAAGGTTAATCAGATTATTGACGCATTATCTTTTTCATGATTCATTTCTTTGTGTAGATGTCAAAGAGTTGCAAAAGGTGGCATTTTTACCTGCTGCAAATGGAACACGCTTAGTGACTGTTAGTTCTCTTTTTGCACGTCTAACAATTAACCTGGCACCATTTGCATTTGAATTACCTACACCATACCTACCCTATGTAAAAATTCTAAAGGAGTTGGGGCTTCAAGATGTGCTTTCAGTTTCAGCTGCGAAAGACATTCTATCAAATATCAAAGATGCATGTGGATATAAGCGTTTAAATCCAAATGAATTCCGTGCTGTGATGGAAATTCTGTATTTTCTTTGTGATACGACTGTTGAAGCAAACATATCTGATGAGTTCAACTGGAAACTAGATGCAATTGTCCCAGATGATGGCTGCAGACTTCTTTATGCAAAATCATGTGTATATATTGATTCATACGGCTCCCGATACATAAAATGCATAGACACTTCCAAGTTAAGATTTGTTCATCCAGATCTTCCTGAGCGAATATGTGCCTTTTTAGACATCAGAAAGCTATCTGATGTTGTCTTAGAGGTAAGAAAAGCTTAGTAATTTTTTTTTATTTTGGCTATCAACTAATTTTTTTGTGTCCTCAGGGTCAAACTTTGCCTTCATTTATGAAATTTGCTTTTGTATGCAGGAACTTGTTGAAGAAAAACATCTGTTGACAATGGAGTCAATTGGGCCTGTGCCATTAACACTTATCCGGGAGAAGCTTATGAGCAGATCATTCCAGGATGCTGTATGGAATCTTCTAAAAAGCATTAAAACCTATACACCCCTAAATGATAATTTACCTTTTCAAACCATAAAAACTTCACTAGAATTTATTGCGGAAAAGATTCAGTTTGTTCAATTTATCCACACTCGTTTTATTCTCCATCACAAATCTCTGGATATCACATTTGTTTCCAAGGATTCTGTTGTGCCTGGATGGGAAGATGGGTCTAGACATCGAGGTCTCTATTTTGTGAACCGATCAAAGACCTCTATTTTGGTAGCTGCACCACCTCCTTTTATATCTGTTGTTGATGCTGTTGCAATTGTTGTTAGCCAATTTATAGGATCCCCTTCCCCACTGCCGTTAGGATCCCTATTTTTGTGTCCTCAGGGCTCAGAAACTGCAACTTTAAGCATCCTGAAACTTGGTTTGTACAAGAAAGAGAGTGAACTCGCTAGCAATAATCTACTAGGCAAGGAAATATTGCCTCCAGATGCTCTTCAGGTGCAACTTCACCCTTTAAGACCCTTTTACAGAGGAGAAATTGTTGCTTGGCGGAATCAAAGTGGAGACAAGCTGAGATATGGTAAAGTTCCAGAGGATGTTAGACCATCAGCTGGCCAGGCACTCTATAGGTTAAAGGTTGAAACTGCACCTGGGGTGATAGAGCCTCTTCTATCTTCACAAGTCTTCTCGTTTAAAAGCATTTCAATGGGAAATGAGCCTTCCTTGGCTGATCCATCATATAGTAGCCATAAAGCAGTTGATACGAGGAATATGGCAGAAACTTCTAGGAAGGGAGGAACAAAATCTTCTCAGGTTTGGACCTTAAACATTGTAATAAAAAACGCAACCATATGACATAGTTCCAGACTTGTTTATCCAACTCACTGTTGTGTATAGTGTTACCCTGAGTGCTATCACTCCCCTCTCTTTTTCTTTCAATTTTTTTGGTGATTTCCAATAAAAAAATTCCTCTTAAAATTGTTGTTGGACATTGTCACATTTCAGAGTTTTTGCTGTAGCGTTGGCTGGGTTAAGTTAGGATTCTTTAAAACTCCTTAAACAGTAGTCAATGTATCGCCTGCCCTGTCTTGATAGGCAAAATTTTCAGATAGAAAGGCCTTAACTGAGTGAACCTTTTTATTGCCAGCTGCAGGGAAGCAGAGAGCTTCAGTATGGTCGGGTATCAGCTGAAGAACTAATTCAAGCAGTTCATGAGATGCTATCTGCAGCCGGGATTAATATGGATGTGGAGAAACAAACTCTTCTGCAAAGGACTGTATCTCTGCAAGAGCAGATTAAAGAATCTCAGGCAGCGCTTTTGCTTGAGCAGGTTTGTTACTCCTAAATTTGTAATTTTATGTCTTACTGCAATTGAAAGTGCAGTATGATTTGGAGTGATAGTTTAGCCATACTTGAGAAACACTGTTTTAATGGTTAGACCACGCAGCATTGTTATATACTATATAGACATCTGAACTTTTGTCACCTGTGAGAGGGCTGTGACCATAATATAGTGATTCTGAAGGTTGATAAGTGTTTCCTTTATATCGACTACATTGTGAAAAATGTTTGGTACTGCCAGCATAGCTAGGTTGAAGCAGCTTGTGTTTAAAGACAAACATTCAGGCAATGTAAACATAAAAGTTTCTTTGACAAATAATGTCAACCCGAAGTTACTGCACTGTTGTTGTACTATAAGTCGAAGAGTTATTTCCAAACTTATTAATGAATTAAACTATTGATCAGGAGGGTAATGATTGATTGTCCTAAGACGATTGCTTAATGTATCCACAGGAAAAGACTGAAATGGCAGAAAAAGAAGCCGAAGCAGCAAAAGCAGCGTGGATCTGTAGGGTCTGTTTGAGCAATGAAGTTGATATGACCATCATTCCTTGTGGTCACGTACTTTGTCGGAGATGTTCATCCGCCGTTTCCAGGTGCCCATTTTGCCGGCTGCAAGTCACAAAAGTTATCAGAGTTTTCCGCCCATGAGTACTCTGGTACTTCCAACAGGTGAGTTTTTTGCTGGACCTATATATTACACTCGGAATATGTGAACTTCCACATTGATTTTTATATAGGTGAATTTTGTAAATAGGGTCACACAAGTTTATATTTGACAAAGCTTTGTACCATTTTCACTTATCCTCAAGTCTGGTTATGTAAATGACAACAGCAGTGTACATAGTGCTTATTATATTTCAATCTTAAAAGAATGTCCATGAGAAGCAATTGATGCACTGACGGCTTATTATTTGTTTTTGTTTTATCAGTTCCTGCTTTTTATGTTATTGGATAATTGGGTTTGTCTGTGTACAAGAATAAAGTTGTTATAGCTTTGTAAAGTTTATTTAATGGAATGAGGATGACAAATTTTGGGTTATTGGGAATGGGAAATAAAAAATAATCCATATTTATAAAGGTCACGGTGATATAAGAATTCATATTGATCAAGTATATAAAGGTTGAAGGTATATTTTAATTTTTAAAAGTTTTATATAAAAAAAAAGTTACTATTTGAAAGTGTTTAAGAAAAATTTTAGCGTTTGTAGAACTTTTAACAAAAATTTAGAATGATTTGGTATTATTTCTATTTTTTATTTCTTATTTGATTTTGATTTTCTTAAAGAAAAATAAAATTTTGTTTGATTGATGCTTATAATAAAAATTAAAAATAAAAACTATAAAAAATTAATTTAATGATCATAAATAAATATGAAATAAATTTAAAATTTTTTATTAAAATATTATATATATTTTAAATATATATTAATTAATTGAC
>JAOXYD010000095.1:0-20834 GCA_028565735.1 Pinacopodium congolense | reverse complement strand
GTACACCTTATTAACAAGTAGTATAAAAAGGAGTATCCTGGTATCATACCCTAGAGATTCCTAAAGTGTAAGAAATATTAACTTAAATGATGCAAAGCTACTCAGATGATCAATATTTGACTTATGTGAATAAGGATTTAAAAATGGAAATAACGAATTAATAAAAAATGTAGCTCAATAGTGATTAATGATTAAGACTTCTAAGAATAATAAAATGGTTAAGGTTTCAAATTTTAATAGGTTGATTAGAAAAAAAAACAATGCGGCGTTTTGAATTAGGATCTACTTCATGCAAACAAAATATTGCTAGTAGTCATAGAAAAACATTTCAAATTACCCACTTAGTCCACAAATAACTTGGAATAAAAGGCATGAAAATCAAGAAGCCTAAATTTAAATTTGTTAAATCTAGGAAGTCTCATATAAGACTCTAAGGTTTGGTCCGCTTTTAGATTTAAGTATGTTTCACAGTTGAATTTTCAACAACCAAAAACCCTATGTTCATGGAATTCTAGTTATCTAAGGTTCCAACATAGGTGATCAAGCCAAATTGGATGAAATTAACACTCATTCAATTCAAAATAACATAACTTAGATCTGTTTCAACCTACATAATATCCTAACCTCGACCAAAAGCAAATTACTCACACATATTAAACAATAGAAAGAAAGAATGGATTAAATAAAGCATATTTATCGAATAATTTGTGTAAAAGGGTTAAAATAAATGGAAAAACAAAATAAACAAGATAACAGTCTAAAGATGGTCACTCCCTGCTATAATATGTGATTCTCATCACTTGAAAGTCTCCTTTAAACAAATTGTCAACCAAAATTTTATTAAAACAAAAACAGAAAAATTTTGAGAAAAACCTAAAAACTAAGAATGATTTTATGAATTTTCCTATTCTATACTGTTTGGAGGCGGTGCAAAATAGGTTTATATACCCTCTCTATGTCTCTTTGGGTTTGGAAGTGTTAATTGACGGATTGGACGGATGTTGTGTCCTAAAATGTCACGTATAATGCCTACAATGGCACCCTCATTAATTGATCAATGATGCCCTTTAAAGAGCTAAAGCCCACCGTTGCCCTTACACTTTCGGACATCAACGGTACCTCGTTCATCGATCCACGATGCAGTTGATGCTCTACAAAGCCCATTGTTGATGGATCTAGAAACTTGCCTCCTTGAGTCTTTTTACTCTAAACCACTCCAAAATCCTTCACTTTATTCCAAACTGATTGTGTACCTGAAATTAATAAGAATAACTTATAATTAGTGTACTTTGTACATCAAATGGGCAAAAATATAGCAATTTATACATCCAAAATCAATATAAATCATCCATTAACAACACCCCTATACTTGCATTGTTGCTTGTCCTTAAGCAACTCACTTAGGCATTTAAATAACATCTTCTAAAGATGATTAAAGGTTAACTAAGAAACTTAATATGACATATACAATAAAATATAATCAATATCATCCAATTCAAGGTTGAAAATAGATAAATTGATATGGTCATTATTGAGCAAATTCAGCTCCTCAAACACAATACTAAATATCAAGAAATTCACTAAGATCATTATTTGAACCTGTCATAGATTTATCATTTAGTTAACTTCTTAGTTCACTCATTCAACCATGAAGTATCCTCCAGAAGTGCTATACAACCAGTCATTCATATTGAATCACAATTCTACTCAATTTACTTCATGCCTTCTTCAAATATTAACTCAATTCACAAGAAAATTATCATAAATAAACAAATTACATAAAGACCTGTAAAAATCCAAGTTTATATCTCTCAACATAATAATAATCTCATTCCCCTTGCCCCCACACTTGATTGGAACATTGTACCTAATGTTCAAAATATCATAATGAAGCACAAAGAACGAAAAGAGAATAAAACTCCATTAAAAAGAGGATCTAACATCACTTCTCACCCAAATGAGTATAACCTAGAAAATAACTCAAAACAATTAGGAATGGAAAAACATCAACAAAAACAAAATGAAAACTAAAACAAAATCCTATACCCTACGAGAAAAAAAGTAAACCATCATAATTCAACGAGGAGATAGGGAAGTCTTTAAAAATTAGAGTGTTTCACCTGGATTCTCCATCAATTTGGGCATGTATAACTTAGATCTTTGGCCATTTACCCTTAAAGAGGGTTTATTTGCTTTTTATACCTAAAAAATCACAAAATGAAAAAATCGTTTTTATCTCGAATGGCCCATTTTACAGCGACTTAAGTTTTGGAAAGAGACGAAGATGGGAATTATAAATCAATACTTCATCGCCTATCTTAAAGTCTCAGTGTAGAAGTCATTTGTCATCCCTTTTCTTTACACGCTTCTTATACAACTTAGAATTATGTTAAGCATCCAGTCGCAACTCCTCAAGCTCATGAAATTGCATAAGCCTCATAGCACCTACAGAAGATAAATCAAAATTAAGAAATTTTGTGGCCCAGTATGCATGATGCTCTAACTCAACTAGAAGATCAAAAGACTTTCCATACACTATCTTGAATGGTGACATATCTATGGGTATCTTAAATACTATTCTCTATGCCTAAAGTGCATCATCTAACTTTAATGACCAGTCCAGCGTAGAAGCACTGATAGTTTTTTTCTAAGATTGTTTTAATTTGCTATTTGAAACTTCAACTTGCCCACTGGTTTGTGGGTGGTATGGTGGTGCTTTACCATCACTTCTTATGACCCTAGGTGTACCAAAACATGTGAAAATATTCTTCTTTAAAAATTTAACAACATCTTTACCCTTAATTATGGGCAATGCCTCTACGTTCACCTATTTACTAATATAATCAACAGAAATCAGTAAACATAAAGTAATGTACTTTTCAAAAACATATATGTATAAAATATGTATATGAACATTAACTCATCTATGATAATAATTATTTTCATGATGTTTAGTAAATAGAAAAATAATTTATTTTAATAAAAGTATAACTTAAGAAAAAAGTAAATTGATTTACATATTAGGTTTGAATGTGGTTTAAATAAATCATTATATTCCATTATAAAAGATGAGGAAAAAAAATCAAATTTAGAAACATCTAACATCAAAGATAACTTGACATACAACTTGTATAATTGTTAAAGTATAATAGGACAAAACTAGATGGCCGCCCCTTATGTAAAGCATAGGGCCGTTTCTTCAAAACACCCTAACACCCTTTGTTTTAACAAAGGTTTCCATGGATGGCCACCAGTGAGTGGCCATTTTGTCAGACCTAAAACAATACAAATGATGTTGGCAACACGTGAGTGATTCGATTGATGTGTTTTTAGATGAAAAGGCGAGATAAGCTATTTGTTAGGACTAGTTTATCCAAAACTTCTATACTTATTCCTATTTTTATTCTCAAAACTAGATGATGATTATTAGTAAAAACGTCAATGTTAGAAAAACTTATAAAATCAAAATTTTATATTTAAGATCTTTTGTAAATGTATTACAAATAAAAAAAATCACTTATAGATTATTTTAAATTCAATAAGTTAAAGAATTCTTAAATTTATATAATTATGTCAATCTTCTTCTTTTCGTATGAAAGAATTATTTTTAGGATAAAAACTCTTATTATCTCTTTTTTTTAATTTACATGTTTTATACCAAAAATTCTAACAAAAAAACTTTTAAATTTGAATTGAAAGTCATATTTTATATTAATCTAATCATAGGTGGATTAATATTTTGAATCATATCCAACTCATAAATGATAAAATTAGTCAATTACAATTATACCTTTTAACTCATTTAATAATGTGTATGACTATTTTACAACGAGGGCTCATTGTCAAACATGTTATAGTTGTGTATCAAATCTCAATTAACTAATGAATCCCTCAAATATATTTAGTATACCATACCCTAGATCATATCTTACAATTCACTCCCCTTTAATCTCATTTACTTCATTATATTATTTCTATATTAAATTCTATACTTATGAGATGATGGCCACCTTTGAATAACTTTTTTATACGAGCCATCAATACAAAAATAACTTTTTTCTATTTTAAATTCAATTTAATTTATTTTCTTAAAATTGTCCTAGAACATTGTATTTTATGTGATCTTTTAGTAACAACCTAAAGTATTACACCTTAATGTTTAATCAAGAGAGGTTCCAATTATTTGTTTTGATGATAAAAAAATATTATTTTGTTTCAAATGTTTTAACTTTTGATTTATTTCCAAGAAAGGTGACTGAAAATTTTGGTGAAAAAAATTAAAATAAGTATAGGAGTAAAAATCAAGAACGAAGTTCAAAGTTATAAAGAAGAAGAATAAATAGGCTTAAGACTTGTATTTTTATTGTAAGTTTACTTGATATTTACTAGTACTTGAAAAGGCTTACTTTTGTATGACATATATGCATGAATATTTGCATTTAATATTTTTGTTAAGGTTTTAAAATTCGGTTAAAATTTTCTACGGAAATTGCATGCTATGAATTGATTTAGAATGTCACATTAGTATTAATTCACTCAATCAAGAAGAAAATCTGTGAATTATTTTTAAAGTATTT
Organism: Pinacopodium congolense; assembly: GCA_028565735.1. NCBI lineage: Eukaryota > Viridiplantae > Streptophyta > Magnoliopsida > Malpighiales > Erythroxylaceae > Pinacopodium > Pinacopodium congolense. The sequence continues at coordinate 16,257 of JAOXYD010000095.1, read as the reverse complement.
ATCTCAATGTGTCTAATTGTTTTGGAAACTTATCTGAAGTTATTTGACTAATTTTTAATGTGTTTAAGTCGATTTTGATTCTGAAAAATGTTTTTGAAATGATTAAGCAAGTTTAAGAGATGCTTCAAATATATTTAGAATGACATGTTTACTAACCAAGGCTAATTTTATAGTTGAAGTGAAATGAAATATTTTGGCAATTGAAATAGCCTTAGAAATGGTTTTTAAATTTTTTTAGAAATTTTAAGCCAAAAAATATCTTTGACATGTTTATGGATAGCTTGAAAATAATTTGAAATGAAAACTTGGAGAGTTTTGCAAAATTGAATACAAACCAAGACAATTTTGTATTTTTATCTCAATCATCATGTTTTGGTATTAAAATTCATTTAGGGAATGCTCTATGAATTTTTTGGATTGAATTGAGATTAATTCATTTAAGGTATTGAATTTATATAGCAATAATCAGTCGACTGGTAAAGTCAACCAATGTCCTCGACTAGTTGACATGTTCATTACCTGCAAGAGTAATGGCTATTGTCCTTTTTCTGTTTTCAATGGTTTTTCATCCCCCTAATAGATACTAAACCTATCCAACAACTCCATAAGCTTAAGAAATCTAGAAATAAGGTTGCTATGAAAATTTTTTAATTCTTTATGCAAGATTGAGAGAGTATTGAGCTTACAAAATAACAAACATTAGGTTTCGAGTGTTCTTAAGTTTCTCTTGTTCTTTTTTCTTCTTTTAAACATCAATTTCATTTTTATGGTTTTCAACCCTTTTTGTTTTGGTTTATTGAGCTTCTAAGAGGTTTATCATACTTAATTTTCATTTAGAAAGTTTTATATACATTATTTTATTGAGGTTAAAGTGAAACATCTTAAAAGATGCATTATCCCTGTATACCTAGGAGGAACAAATTATGGATTTTCAAAATTTTCTTCTCAATTAATCAATTTTAAGGTCACTAATTTTCTAACAAGTGGAAGCTAAAATTCAATTCTTAATTCACTGAATTAAACAAATAATCCAGCAAAAAGTAAACAAATAATAATTTAAATAATATAAAAATTCAAATAACTTATAAATAAATAAAGTAGAAGGGAAGAGAGAATATCAATTGATTTACCCTAATTCGAAGATTGTCTACTTTCTCCTACATCTAGTCCCTAACAAACCTTGTTTAGATTTTCCCTATAACAATAAAAATACATCGTTAGTTTACAAATTCATTTTCAAGGCTTCAGGATAATCTTTATCATCTTTTTTCAAGCCTCAAAGATAACTATTTTCTCTTCTTATTCTAAATTAAAAGAATAATCTCTGAACACTCCTTTTTTTCTGAGGTTTAATGATAACCTTACAACTCATCTTTTTCTAAACCTTAAGTATAACCTCATAACTCTGCCTTTTCTAAGAACTTTTCTAAATTTCACTCTTCTTATAATACCTTTCAAAATGTCACAATTAAATCAGTAAGGTATTTAAAAGCTTGCACAACAATTGAAATAAATGCAACACACAAACTTCACATAAAAACTTAAACAACATTTAACTTGAATCGCACAAACAATGCTCAAATTCATCTTAATTACATAAATTAACTCAATCATTACCATAAAATTACCTAACTTTCCTTAAAAACTTATCTTACTAATTTCATCTTAATCTTTTTACTTAATCATACATATTACCACAATAACTTACCACTTCATTTATCACATTCATTAATCAATCCATAAAAGGAACAAGTCTTATAAATATTCCATTCACATATTTGCTAACCGTTTAACTTAATCATCTATTCATTTGCACATACTGACATCAATTTTTAACACCAAAACAAATTTCATTGATCAAAAGGATATTCATGCACAATAATCACATAGAAACCCTCTTGATTATACATCATATATGCATATTAATAAACTTGAACGTAAGAAGGATGAAGTAAACCTTTAGAGAATATGTTAAGACCAAAAAGAGACTTACGCAAAAACCCACTCATAATAACCTATCAAATTATACTCATAAACTTGATCTTTAATCTTCAAATCCACTACACTTTCCATCTTGGTCTCCATCCATCATTCTTTAACTTGTGTAAACACTTCAAACCATGTTCTTTAATTCCAAGGCTTAACATATATGCATCTTCATGATACTTTTCCTGCATATCTTTCTTAAACATATCAAACTCCATAAATACATTATTAAAACTATTTTATAATCATAAAAACAAAGACAGTACCATCCTTAAGTTCAACAAGGTTTATTTGGGTTATTTCTTTAAGGCTTTTGAATTTTTTGATTAGTTATTATTGTATAAGTTACTATTTGCCTTGAGAAGGATTGATTAAAGGTTCCTCTTCACAATCCGTAAAGAATATTTGAGTTGTTTTGGTTGTTAAAAGTGTTAGGATTGGTTTATGTGCTTTATGCCAACATTCATTTGGCATTTAAACATTACAGTATAATTAGTTAACATATATAGTAATGTTTATTAACTATATTTCAACATTTACAAAGGCTAGTGATTTCACATGCTCAATATATACATCATAGGAAATTGGCTTTGTCATTGGGCCAACCATTATATCCTGCATGGATATCTATTTCATGTTCACTTCTCTTATGCAGCTATATCTTTCACCTAATTAAATTTGGTTTCTATATGTTTAGTATTATAGTAGTGTTTGATTTTTTATTATAAGCAATCACTGTGGCCTTTAATTATTCTTAAATTAACTAACAATTTTCTAGGCCATGTAGTTTCTTATTCTATAGCTTAAAACACTACTGGCATAATGCCACACAATATTATTTCTTACATTTCGATGATATTACGCCATTTTAAGGTAAGATAACGAGGCTCAGAGTAAAATTTCTTTCATTCATATAACTTTATATATATGGATTGTTGCGTTGCTAAAAAAATTCATAATCCATAATACCATTTAGATACCTCATATTCTCTCTACTACTTAGATTGGATTGATATTTGGTCTCCATTATGTATGACAAATATCTAATCTTTTACATATTATTACAAACATAAAACTTCCAACTCCACTTGAATAAGTAACTTTCTTAATTTGCTCCCTTTCTTGTGGCATTGATGGGTAACTTTTCTTGTTAAGGCTTTTAATCTTAGCTATAAGATTATCAGTTGATCTACAGTCTTACATAAGAAAATGTTCAAGTATATTTTCAATGCATGTCATTTGAGAAAGCAATAATATTCTCTTTGAATGATCTCTTAAAATCTTAATTTTTTGTATGTATGTAGCTTCTCCCAAGTCTTCCATCTCAAATTCAATAGACATCCAATCTTTGATTTGTTTAAGAAATACAAAATCATCATAAGCAATCAAAATGCCATCATATATAAAGAAAAATCATAAATTTATCTTTAGATCTTCTAACGTACTTTGTCCTTATTGACCATATTAAAATCATATGAAATGATTACATAATGAAAATGCATGTACCGTTGTCTTAAAGGCTACTTTAAATGATAATTAATTTCAATGATCAATATACTTTATGTTCTTGTCTTGTTTCAATAAAACCTATAGGTTGTTCCATATAGGTTTCTTATTTCAATTCTTCATTAGGAAAGTAGTCTTTACGTCCATTTAATGTAATTCATATTGGTTACTATAGCTAAAATATGACAAATAGAAGCAAACCTTATAAAAATTGGAAACGTTTCCTCACAATCAATTCCCTCTTGTTCTGTGTATCCCTTGGCTACAAGGTGCACCTTGTATTTTTTGATATAGTCTTAAACATTTCTTTTTTCTTTTTTTGAGAGCCTATTTTTCCCAATTATTTTTCAGCATCCAGGGAAATCAGCCAAGTCCCTTACTTAATTAGTGTTTAAGGAAGCAATTTTGTTACTTTATTGCTTTCATCCTTTTTTTTTATCAAAGCTAGAAAGAGCCTTGTTTATATTCTTTGACTCATCTTCTTCTTGTAGGATAATCAAATGAATTTCTCCTTTAATTTTGAAACAACATCGGGAAACTATTGCATGATTACTTTGGTGTAATTAGGTAAATAAGAAATAAATCCATTAATATCTTGATTATTTCCACTTGGATTAGAAACTATCGGTAAACTTTCATATAGTAGCAATATGGTTTGATCTTGAATCAAAATTTTATTTTCTATATTACTCCCACTTAGATGAAGTCCTCCTACTTAATTGTTTATAACAGAATCATTTTGGTAAAATGTCTCATATAGGGATAGGTTTATACCTATCTTGCCTTGCTGTAGAAACTCAATCGTTATAAATGTAGCATCTTGTGATTCAAATTCAATTATTCCTTCATTGCCTTATTCACCTATGAATACATACCCTCTAGAGTATTCATAGTACCTATTAAAGATACTTTTTTCTCTCTAGGCCCTAATTTCCCATATTTATAAGAAAAATGTTAAACATAAGCAACATACCTTAAGACCTTAGTTTTTCATGTCAAATTTCTACCTATTTGTGACTTATATAGGGTACTTGTAACTAATTTTATGGGCATTCAATTAAGTAAATAAATGGTTGTTACTAAGGATTCACCATAAAAGGTGATTAATCAATTTTTATTATGAAATTACAAGCCTTACCATTTATAATATTTTTTTATTTTTTTCTTTCAAAAACAATATTTTTTATAGTGTTCCTAGAATAATCAATTGTCATGAGGTAAAAATGTACAAAGATTTTTTAACTTTTGAACAGATCGTGAATCAGAATTAGTCCAAGACCATTGTTTCTTTGTAATACATTTTAATTGTAATTACTCTCTTTCTTTAGGTAACTCTTTCAGAAAACCTTGATCAGATATATAATTGAGTAATTCAAGAAATTTTTAAACTTTAGTAATAGATTTTAACTGATTAGGATAATGTTGTAATTTCTCAAGAATATTAGGTCGTAAGGTTAAATAACAATTTATGAATTGAATAGCAGATTTGATATACTTAATAGTATAATTATATTGACGTAATTCAATTTTCCATCTAATAAGACGACCTTGGTTATAATTACTATGAATATTATATTTGAAAATCCATATAAGTATTGAGAATCAGTTTGTACTTCAAAATGAGTTAGAAATAAATCAACTTTCCATTTGTATAAAGTTTTTCAAATGCTAATGTTTCGTTTTCATGCATAGGATATTTAAGTTCAGTTGAATTAAAAGTATCATTTATATATTTACAAAGTTTATATTTAGAAGAATGGTTCTGTAGAAGTTGAATACTTGAGAAATGTATACAGGTAGGCTCTTCAAAAAAGAGTGAATTACTTAGTTGAGAGATACTGGTAGACTCTTTAGAGAAGAGTGAGTTACTGGTAAGCTCTTCCGAGAAGAGTGAGTTACTTAGTTGAGAGATACTGGTAGGCTCCTTACCAAGGAGTTGATTACGTTATGTACCTATTTAGGAGATTATGTGGGGGATTTTACTAGAAGGCATCCAGCCCATGTATCATTAGTAGCATTTATTTGAACACATAATAAATCATGAAGAGTATAATTACATAAAGGAGGTAAAGATTTACAAAGATTTTTTAATCTTTTGAACAGACTGTGAATCAGAATTAGTCCAAGACCACTGTTTCTTTGTACTAAATTTTAAATGTAATTGATTTCTTTCTTTAGCTAACTCTTTCAGAAAATCTTGATCACATGTATAATTGAGTAATCCAAGAAACTTTTTTACTTCAATAATAGAATTTAACTGATTAGGAAAATGCTGTAATTTCTCAAGAATATTAGGTTGTAAGGTTAAATAACCATTTATTAATTGAATTCCTAAAAAATCAACATTATTTTGATCTAATTTAATATTCTTTTTAATTAGAATTAGCCCTTTTTATTTACATCGTTATAAAACCATTTTTATGGAAACCATTATAAACACTATCCAAGAACTCAGAGCTAAAGTAGCTAAAAGACATGAAGAAATCTAACAAAAACCGAAGCACCTATTAGCCATGCAAAAAGAAGTAAACCAATACTCACAAACCATTGTTATTCTTGAAACACAATTTCCAGACCGAATCCAAAGTACACCATCCTTGTTAAATACACATTCTTTTCAAAATCTATCTCTTGTTAAACCCATAGAACAATGTCAAGGTAGTTTTCATATTAATATCATAGATGAAAATCAAATTTCAAAAAACTTATAAAAAACAATAAGGAACATCGACATAAAACTAGGATATATTGATCTTTCAACTATTTAAATTTTAATACAATCTACTTATCATGATGGTATAGATTCTCCTATTCGATTAGCAGTAGTAGATGAATGAATGCAAAATCAGAAAAATCAAATTATTGCTATTATGAATAGTAATTTAGCTTATAAGAAAATTCAATTTAAAACTATCCTTAAATTAAATCTTCCCTTACAATCACATGAATTACACAAAGCTATTACAATTGCATATAAGTTTTATAAAGCAAATCACATGAAACCGGGACAATATCCTTTTTCTATTACCTATAGCATTAGTTATGCTTTAATTAACTCTCATCATAGTATTGAATTTAAGTATACAGATCGTATCTATGTAGATCAACTATTTACAGATATAATTAAATTAGGTACATATAGAATACCTCACTATACAGAAATTCCTTCAATACAATATCCTTTTACTCAGACTTCTGTAACATATCCTAGAAAATCATTCTCAGGAATTGAACAACCAATCTAAAACTAAAAATCATTACAACAATCTTATTTTTAAAAAATAGAAAGACCACTTTTTATTAGATCTCTTAATCAAGTATCAGGTACCAAAATCGAAATACATAAGCTAAAACAACAAGTAGATAAGCTAGAAAAATTAGTTTTTCATATTAAACAACAATTAGGAGAATGATTAATTGATTTGAATTAGCTTCTAAATTTATTTATAATTGTTATCAATGTTAAAATTTAAGAGAAATAATTATCATATATGAACAACAACTCGAATATTTAGAAAGACAAAAGCTTCATTATGACAAAAAAATAACTATTGGTTTTAAATTACAATAAGTATTTTAAAAAAATATAAATACAGAACAAAATACCAAAAACTAGAAGATCAAATAGTTAAATTGTTTAGATTAATTAATTATTTTTATGACCAACATTCTCATCATTATGACAGAAATCATTCACCACTAAATTATATAATAAATCTTAAACATTCCGCAAAATTTCCAAAAACTAATTCGCTAAGAGCAAAATGGTATCAGAGCTAGACTATAGATGAAGAAAATGAATATTATTGAAAAATTAGATCATTTAGTAGCCAAACTTGAACAATTTGATTGATAGTTACAACAATTAGAGAAATAAAATACCCTTACTGAACAATTAGATCTATTAATCACTAAAATAAGCCTTATCATTCAAAACCTCGAAAATTTAAATACTATGGTTCATCAAACTCATGAAAAAGCTTTTGAAAAATTAAAATCAATCCACTCTTATATAGATGACTATACAACAGATAACATAGATATACTAATTAATGTTCAACAACAATTAGCTTAGTTATCTTTAATTTTAGATTCCACTATATCAAAATATAAAAAGGAAAAATCAAACTAAATATTGAAAAACCATGGAGGATTTAAAAACAACCATAAAAGAACAATTAACTGAAATTACCTCTTTATTTCAAAATCTTCAAGTACAAGAACCTCAAGCTTAAATCTTATCACTCATAATGATGACGTCATTTATAGTTATGAATTAGATGATAACCAAGTATATACAGATAATCTACCCATAGCTCCTTTAGAGCCAAAAGATAAACAAGTAAAAACTGATACCTCTCCTGAACTTGATCTTCCTAAACCTAGTCACTGATATAAAAGAAATAGAAACCAACAATATCGACAAGAATGGGAATATCAACCTACTTTAAAGGATGACTGCACTAATTTAAATCGATATGACTATTATTGCAAAGCTTCAAAAATTAGAAAATACCATTATGAATATACCCCAAAACTATTATCAACTACAACTGAATGAATTTTAAATATAGATTGTATAACAAATCCAGAAGAAGTAATTATCGATTTGGAAAATCAAAAATCTCTTTTAATACAATTAGAAAAAACCTTTGGAAAACATGGAATTAGATGTCTTTTTTAAGTTTATAGTCTATAAAACAAAAGGAATAGTTTTTACATGGTTATTAGATCACAAAGAAAGATTTCGAAGTATCCCAGGATTTAGAACTGCACAAACACTTAAGCTAAACAACACTCATCATGATAACTTAAAATGTTATCCATGAATCTTTAATAAATACAGGGTGCTTGTTTTATTCCAAAAGGTAAGACATTCCATTGATAATGTTTCTAATGTGGAAAAGAAAAAGCAGTTAATTGTTTTGTATTTTCATGTAGCCTTAGTTGCCAGTATCCAAATTTGGCATCTAATGTAGTAAACCATTTTTGTCCTTTTATTTTTGAGGTAATCTATAAGAATCTCCTGTATTAGCTATGTTAATTTATTTATAATTAATCACCATCCGTCTTTTTCCTCTTTTTTGTTCGCTATGATTATTTACATAAAAAGCAGGAGTATAGTGTTTACTTTACTGGGAGATATAAGTTGTTTGTCTAATAGATCTTGGCATTAAAGAGTGAATTCTTGAACACCTATTAGAGTATAAGGTATATTGTTTTTGACATTTACTTCTTGTGTAGGATTTTTAGGTTTTATTTCGATAAGTTCAGTATTTGTATTTTTAATTTTATCTAAAGGATTTTCACTACAGACTTGAGCAATTAGTTGTTCAATGTCAGTTTGACAACATGAAAGATTAGTGAGATGAAACGTTAATTGAATTTGTAATTCTTGTAACATAGTAGAAAGTGGTTTCAGGTTTCTGTTATATGTATCATGATAAATTGGGAATTTGAAGATAATAGACTTTTGTTTGAGTTTGGGAATTTCAGGTGTTCTTAGGGTGATATAAGTTAAGTATTGACTAAATGGATAATATAATTTTAAAAAGTTATTTCCTAAAATAAGATGCATTCCAGAAGTTTGTTGATAAATTGAAGGGATAATAAAAGTATAATTTTCAATAATAATATAATTATTATAACTAACATACCAAATAAATTGTAAAGATTCATCAGCTATTTTAAATTGTAAAGGCTTGTTTAGTTTTTGCCAATTACTTAATGTATACTTTTTAGCTAGATAGATTGTCACACCAGTATTTATATGAACATTAATTTGTTTATTCTGAATCTTCACTTGAATAAAGATAGTGTTGGGATTCAACTGAAATGCTGGATTGGGTTTTATATGAATCTGTTTGATAAATATAAATAGAAATGATTGTTGAATCAGTTTTGTAGTTAGATGCAATTGGTTCTAACTATTGATCTTGAGTAAATTGTAAATTGTATAATTTGTTTTGATATTGATTTGCTTTCTTTTTGGGCATTCGTTGGCATAATGACCTTCTTTACATAACCAACATTTACAATTTTTCTTTCCTTATGGACAGTATTTAGAGTTTGATTTATGTTTTGGTTGAGATCTAGATGTTTTAGTTTTAAATTTTCTATAAGATTTACGTCTAAAAATCTCTTATAAGGTTTAAAGGTTCATTTTGAAAATTGATGTGGATATTTTTGCCATTTATAATGAGGCTTATAATAATGGTTTTTTCTTTTATTATATTTTGATTTGTGTAATTTTCTTTGTTTATAATTTTTGTTTGGATGACAACCAGATTGTTGAGGTACTTCAAAATTTTTAAAATAGCATAATCTTAATTCATTGTGTTTCAAAATTTTTCATAAGGTAGTTGCTAAACATTGTTCAGTTAATACTTCACACACTATAGTTGTAGCACCACCTAAATTGCCTTGAATAATACCTTCTTTTACTTTTTGATCTAAAGTTTTTGTAAGTATTTTGTTTAAGGGATAAGGAAGTTTTTGAATAAAAACATTAACATATAACATTGGTCTATCATAGGTAATTTATAATAATATTTTTTAAATTCACAAATAAATTCATCTAAATAGCATAAATCACATATTCCCATGTATCATTACTAGCATCTATTTGAACACATAACAAATCATGAGGAGTATAATTATATAAAGGAGGTAAAGATTTACAAATAATTTTTAACTTTTGAACAGTCTGTGAACTAGAATCAGTCCAAGACCGTTATTTCTTTGTACTACATTTTAAATGTAATTGCTTTCTTTCTCTAACAAACTCTTTCAGAAAACTTTGATTAGATATTTAACTTATCAAGTAAGTATTATTGTCCTTGATCATTTGTAATGCTTTTATGTTCCTATCTAATTTAATCTTACCGAATTCATATACTTTATGAAGCAATCAAATGTTTTTGACTTGGGATAAATGAAATAGATATGACTATACTAGTATAGTCATCTATAGAAGTGACAAAATACACAGTCTCATGTCTTGCCCTTACATTCATTGGACTATAGATGCCATATAAATTAATTATAATGTTTATATAGTTTATACACGCTTTATAAATGGATTTTTATCATTTTATCATCTCGACCATGTTAAAAAATAGGTAAATCTAATTAATTTAGTTCACCAAGTAGATCTTCTCTTACTAATCAACTCATTAATTTATTACCAATATAATATAGTCTAGTATGCTACAAAATTACATCAAATTTGAAATCACTAGTTGAAGCATATAAACAATAACTAATATTATTGCTTGCTTTAATAATCTCTATAACAGGGAAACCATTTAACATAATACCATGAAATAAATTCATTCCACTACTGTGGAATTTATCTTCAAGCTAAGTTTAACTATCCCTAACATATATACAAGATTTTGTTGAATTTTTAAAAAATAAAATACTTCTTATAAGATTAGAGCTGACACCAGGCCTGATTAAGTTTCATGTTTCATTCACTTATACAATAACGTTATAACTATCTCCTCCATAAATCTATTGTATTCCATGGGGGATTTTACAAAATCCCATGAATGTATTCTTTTCCTCTGTTACATAAATGGTTACTCCTAAATTTGTAATCTATAAAGGATATCATTTAGTTAGAAAGATAGAACATTGAAACATTTATAAAATAAATCTCTATGCCATAGGTTTGTACCCTATTATTGTTTAACTATACTCTAATTATCAATCAATCTAATCCTAGAGTAACCAAAGGCATATGCACCTTGTCAAAAAGTAGTATAAAAAAGTGATTTAAGCATAATACTAACTCAATTAGTGTTTAATTTATATGACTATAAATTATTAATTAATAAAAAAGAAACTAACTAAGAAAAAAGAAACAATGTTCAAACTAAACATGAAAAAATGAATTAAAAGTATAACGAATTATAATCTAACTAAGGCCTTGAATTTCAATGGGCAGCCAAACAAAGAAACAAATCATTAAACAGATTTGAGGCATTCTTCACAAAAACCTGATACAACTAATAGTTATGGAAATACCTTTTCTCCTTTAAACTTAATTTATTTATTTGGTCCATAACAAATTAAGAATAAAAGACAGGGATAAGAAAAAGCTTAAATCTAAGATTGTTAGATCTGAGAACCGTCACAAAAGACCTTAGAGCTTGTTCCACATCTGATTTCAATCATGCTATCTAATTAATCTTCTAATTAAGAGCCAATGGTCTTGGATCCCTTAATTATTTAATAATCCTATTGAGATGACCAATCCAACCAAGATTAAATTAAGCACTTTAATTAGATAAAAATCTCCCAAACATGTATAAGTCATTTAATCCTAATCCTAATTAGAGAAAATTAAGCAAAAAAATTTAACAATGGATGAAAGAACATAAAAAAACATATATCCATTGATAAAATACAAAGAGTCTCCAATCCACTTTCCAAATGTAAAGAAATAAAAAAAAAGAAAAATGCCTGAACTAAACTTTTCTTCCCTCTTTAATCTTGTCAAAATCTTTCTCTTGTTATTTGTGTTTTTGGCTCCTTTTTATATGTCTTTAGTGACTACTAGTGTTTGGAGGATGTTTATAGGAGTTTTGTCAACTTTACCCTTCAAAAATATTGAAAACAACATAGAACAGTGACTTCAATTACGGTTTTTTCTACTACTCAACGTAGTCATTTATCTCCCAAAATTAGGCTTCAAAGGTACTGTTATACTCTAATGGAAACTATTGTTCATCTACTATTTTGTACCATTCATGGTCATTTTTGCTCCAATTTCAATGCATAATCTCTAAAATAATCATAAGTTTGAAACTTAACAAAAACAGCTCATGAATAACATGAATATATGGTTTTAATGGATAAAAATACTACATTTTATTCTTACGTCTCATGTATTTTATTGGTTAACATACCCTTCTTTAGACTCGCTTTATCTTTCTAAAAGGACATTTTTCCTTTTTAATGTTCGTCCTATGTTAGAGGTTAAATTGATTGAGTTTTAATGGATAAATTGTTGAATTATGACCCCTAATTTAGTGTTTAATTATTAAATATATGTGTTATTATGTTTAATTTATAGGATGGAGCTTAAAGATGGAGGTTGGAACAAAATTAGAAGAAATAACCCCATTTCAGTCCATTAATGTCACGCTTATGGAAGAACATGGTACCGTTTTATGAGTTCAGTATGCGTTTATTAATGACAGTCTATCAGGGTGTCGTTATAGTTTGGCAGGGGGTCATTGAATGCATCAGTCAACAATATCCACTCCAAATCTCTATGATTACAGCTGTGGCGTATCTCTAATTAATTCCCTTTTCTCCATGCAGGAGTCCTTAGGTCCTGCAAAAAGCCAAGAACTCAGAGATAACACAAATGAATAGAGAGGAATCAGATCTGCCATAAGAGAAGAGAATTCTTCCTTCTCTCTACATAGTCTTTTCACTTAGTCTTTATCTTCAAACACTTTATATTCAGATTTGAGTGTATTTTCTAAGTTTTAAAACATTTGAGTTTGGTATTAAGACATATTTTTGAGATTGTAACTCACATTCAGGGGGTTTCTAACTCAGATTATTTGTTATTATTCTCTTCTTTTGTGATTAATCAAAGTACTTGTACTTATGGTAATAACCTTGTATGTTCTTCGATTTTTCTGCAAGTTTGAATAAACTTAAAGGTTATGCTGCATTTTAGATTAAGGTGAGAGTTACAAGAGTTAAACAAACTGATTTTGAGCTCGCCTTTTAAGATTAATGTTTAAGATAATCTAAGTTTGATAAATCAACTTGATTTGTTGGAAAATTCAATAAACAACATAAATTAATCCTTGAATAACTAAGCCTGGATTTTTTAATGAGAGTTAGAAATTTGAAATTAAAATTCCAGAACTCACCTTCTTCAATTTGAAGCCCATTTACTTGATTTGAAGCGTAACCAAACTTTAAACAAGATTTAATGGAGCTAAAGCAAAGTCTTAACCATAGCTTTGTTTTGATTTTATGAAGAAACTATAATTAGCCCTTAAATGTATTTAAAGCTCAATTAAATCATTAATCACCTAATCTTTAGCTAAATTTCACATTTGGTAATTTTTAAAAATTTTCAAAGGCAACTAAAAACCATTTTCAAAGTTTTTAAGCCAAGTTAGACTAGTTTAGCAATTTTAAGGTTTTTAATCAAATTATTTGGATTTTCCTAAATAATTGTAATCTAATCAACCTAGTAGTTAAGCCTTTTTCCCTGTGAGATCGACTTCTGGAGTCTTAAATTTACTTCATTGTATTACTTTTGTGATAGGTGTGCTTGCCTAAGTTTCTTTGGTTTTCAAAGTAAAATCATTTTTAAAATTGTTAAAGTTTATAAGTCACCCAACCATTTCAACAAGTTTTTTTAATCGTTTCCAGAGAATAATGAGATTAATATTAGGAAAATTAGTGTCAGTTATTCTAGGACTGGTAAAAATTGTTATTATTATTTTTCTGTATTTTTGCATTTATTTGCTATTTACTTTAGTTGGTGTGCTTTTATTTCTTTGTAGTTATCTTATTTTCCTTATTTGTTATTTGCTTTTATTTAGTATTTTTATTTAAGTTTTGATGCATACCTGGGGATAAAATCCCGAGCTAATAAACTTTGATCCCAAGCTTGAGCATACGTTATATAGGAAAAAGAAAGAATCTTATGTGACTTCGTTTGATCCTTTAGAAGTAGGAACAACGAGTGACACTAAATCAGAACCTGTAAAGATGAATCCTAAAGAACATGTAGTTGTTAGACCTCAGCTTGAAAATAGAGAACCAACCATGATGGACTTAGCATTAGGAAACTGAGGTAGACCTGTGGCTAGCAATTTTCAGCCCAGAGTTATAGCAAATAACTTTGAAATTCCACATAGTATCATCTCAATGGATAGGTCTTCTCAATATGGAGGTTCGGGTTTAGACGATCCTAATGAACATTTGAAAAACTTTATTGAGATTTGTGATCTTTTTAAGAGCAATAGGGTATCTGATGATGCAATTAGGATAAACTTTTTCCTTTATCTATCAGAGACAAGGTGAAAGCTTGGTTATCAACACTTCAATTCGGTTCTATTACTATATACGATGAATTAATGTTGTTCCTTACTAAATTTTTTCCACCTGGAAAGATAGAAAAATTGAAGACTGAGATTAGTTCATTTATGCAGTATGATAATGAAGATCTATATAAGGCATAGGAAAAATTTAAAGAGATTCTTGCAAGGTGTCCAAGTCATGGATTTAATACGTGGCAACAACTAGATATATTTTACACTAGATTGACACCTTCAACTCGTAGCATCATTGATGCTGCGGCTGGAAGCAACCTAATGTGCAAGACTACGACCAAAACCTACAATTTAATTGAGGATATGGCTACAAATAGTTTATAGTACAATTCTAAATGCCATTTGTTGAGTTCGCGAAACAAATTACTACGAGTTTTAGGCTCAAAACCGTAAGTATACTGGTTGTACTTACAGTAAAAAACGGATATTGATCTCACGAGGATTGTATCTAGACACCTAAAACATCCATATATTGAACTATCTTTGAATTTCACAAAATAAACCTAGACTTTAGCAAGTAAACATGTTTTTTTAACATCAGAACCAAGATTGGAGCCTCCCTTAGTTCAACGTGTTTTTTTAACATCAGAACCAAGATTGGAACCGCCCTTCATTCAATAATCTCCACCTTTTAATGATGAAAAAACATGTCATATCAAAGAACATATATAACAAAAGCAATCCAAGTTTAACATATATCCAAAAGATATAAACTCATCCAAAATAAACATATGCAAGCTCCCTCTCAATCTATTCATTAACATAATCATGCTCCCTCTTAATCCAAGCTCGCCCTCAATATATATATATGCAATAACATATGTAGGAGCTATTAGTCATAAAGTAAACACATATAAGAATATACCCTTAATGATTAACCCCACTTTAATAATATGCACAAACATCCACAAACACAATAAGGATCACACATATTTCTCCCCTTTTTTTCATTATTAAAAAATTTGAAAAACATGCATGAAAAACACATAGCAAATGGAAAGACATGCATAAGTACATAAATTAGAGAAAAAAGCATACATGAACACACATTAAGAATAAAAACAAGAATAAGCATATAAGTTAAATGAAAAGCTTGACTCAACATATAAGACTCAAAGAGATGCACCATCAATCGTGCCTAATTCTCTTCTAATCATGAAAAACCTATCCTCATTTATTGTTTTAGTAAAGATATTGGCCAATTGATGGTGAGTATCCAGAAATTCCAATTGAATATCACCATTATGCACATGATCTCATATAAAATGATGTCTTATCTCAATACACTAATTTTTTGAATGTTGAATTAGGTTTTTAGTTAGGCAAATAGCACTAGTGTTATCTATTCGTTTGCAAAATAGACAACTAGTTTTACTCTCAAAACTGCAAGTATAGGGATCGTACTTGTAGTAAAGAACGGATATCGATCCCACGAGGATTATATCTAGACACCATATTAATTTGGTTTACACTTTGTTCAAGAAATCGATTTAAACAAATTAAATAAAAAGAAATAAATAAATGAGATGTAAACAAATTTAGAAGCAGGAGCGAACAACACAACCAATTGTAAACACAGCAAACTGAAAATTCGGAGAAAATCAAGATCCAATTAGTTATGAGTAGTTAGTTGTATTCACATGCATATCTCATAAGTATTTAGTTGTCC
>JAOXYD010000094.1:0-22866 GCA_028565735.1 Pinacopodium congolense | reverse complement strand
CTCAACTGATTAACTTTTCAAACGTTAATCACTCAATTGAAACTTTTAAAAGCTTGATCACTTAACTGAAAAAATCTTAATAGCTTGATCACTTGTGTAACTATTATCCCATATTTATATGGTGTTTTATCTTATATGGTTATAGCATCAACAAGAAAATTAAAAGTTATTTAATTGATACATTAAATAGGTCATATGTTTATAGTTTGTCCTCTAAATTGTTGTCTTTTTCTAAGATAAAATAGTTGTTAATATGGAAAAAAAAAAGTCTGGAATGTTTAAATAAGGGTTACACATAGTACGTTACTTATATAATTTTATTTATTTTATTAAATATTTGCATTTTAAAATTATTTTTAAACATAAATTGTGGTATTGAACATTTTAAAGGGCAATTTTATATCAAAATTTTATTTAAAATATTTAAATAAATTTATTATATAATTAATTGTTACATACATGATAATTTAAATTATAATATAAATGGATTAAATATATGATAATTTCATTAAAATAAAGTGATGAAGAAGTTAAAAATTTTTTTAATAAAAAATTAGTAGTATAAAAACATTTGAATAACTAAAATAATATGATTTTTTTTTAGAGTGAGTGAAATCTTATAAAAGATTTTCTATCTTTTTACTTTTTAAAAAACATAATATACAAATGTTAAAGCCAAAAGACATTGATAACAACTTCCAAAATTATATAAAAAATTGTAGAAAGAAATTTTGATAACTAATGTGTTACTTTTCGAATTCGTATAGACTCTTCTCTTTCCATTGAATCTACTAAACATACTCTGTTGGTGATGGCTCTCTCTCCATTTCTCTAACCTTGGTTTTATTTTTTGCCAATTGATTGATCTCCCTCTCTGGTCTCCTAGTTTCTCCTCGTTATTCTTCTTTCTTCTCTCGGGTTCTCCAGTTCTTTGGGAGTCGTCCCTCTATTGTGTTTAACAAGGGCTTTCTGGCTATTTTTTCCCTTTCTTTCCCGCTTGCTACTTTGAGTAGCTTTTTTTTTTTGTATCCTTTTGACTGTCCTTTGCACCCTTCCTCATTTGTGCTTAATTTCTAGTCCTCGTCAGCATTTGAAAATTCAAATTCCTATTTCACCCATGTCTTCCTATGGTTAGTCTCCTCTTGAGGCCTCTTCTCCTCTTACTGGAGCAGTTCCTGACTTGGCTCAACATGCTTCCCCCTCTAAGGTTCGACTACTCTCCTCTCTTATTATTGACACTTCCTTGTCTCAACATGCTCTCTATCCAAAGGTTCAGACTTTTTCCTCTACAGCTTTAGTCCCTCTCTTCCAACCTGTTGTTTCATAAGTTGAAGCCTTTGTGGAGGAGGAGAGGTGAAAAGAGTACTTTCCTCCACCAGTTCCTGTTGCATAAAATGCAAAAATATTTAAGGAAAATTTTGAGCAAATAGCTTCTCTAACTCAAATCCTGAAAACTTGGAGCCAAGTGCTGAGGGACTCGACTCCTAATAAATTTACTTATTGGCCACCTGCAACCATAGAGGGTAGAAGGGTGGTTTCTCTACCATTGTAGGTTTTGAAGGATGGAACCTTGCAGTGGTAGTCTACTATTATAGGTTTTTTCTTGGGTAAAAGGCTTTCCTTTCTAGTTGTTCAACGTTAGGATATGCATACTTGGAGGTCTTTTGGAATATTTGAAGTGTTGTTATCTGAAGACAACCCATTTTCGTTTAAGTTTAGGACTCAGTCTTAAGCTATAAGGGTAATGGAGATGGGTTTATGGCATATTAATGATAGGCTTTTATTTATTCAAACTTGGAGATCGGGTATTAAATTGACTAACAAATTTAGGCATGTTCCCTTCTGGTTTAATATTCACAATAACCTCTTTGAGTATTGGAATATTTAGGGGCTAGGTCACTTAGCTTGCTACGTGGGGACTCCGTTTTGTCTAGATGAGGTTACAACTACTAAGAAAAGAGTTTCCTATGCTAGGATTTATGTTCTAGTTGATATTAAACTCCCCTTGCCTGATAGAATCCCTCTATTGAGGTTGAATGAACGTGAGGAAGTGGTGGAGGATGTGGCCACTATTTCATATTCTTAGAATCTAAAACTTGGTGTTTCCAAACTCTAGAAGCTAACTATGAGACTTTTCCAAGTTTTTGATCACTTAGAGCTAGGTAACCTTGATGATAAGAAGGCCAACAAGGCTAGAAATATTGGTAAAATAGTTGAACCTAGCTTTGTGGACCTCCACCTCTTTCCCAGTGTTGCAATGTAGGAACATCTAATCCCTTTCAGACCTTGGTTGCTTTTGAAGAACCAATGGGAGATCATCTATCTAGTACTGATAGCCTAATTGATAGAAAAGAGAGCTCTGTTAGGGAAAATAACCTAGGCAAAGAGGAGGGTGAGAAAGTCTCTATAAGTAGGGTGAGTATTATGGTTGTTAATCCCCAAATGAACCTTAAGCAGAGTATAGGTGACTTGCAGATGGTAAGTGTAGGGGTGATGGGTCTTAGTAGGTCGGTTACTTCTGGAGGGAAGGTTCGTTCAGAAGTAATGGAGGATGTGACTTAATCTTGTGATAATGAGAGCAGAGCTGTGGATGATTAACAAGAGATGGGTTTATGATCCTTCAAGGAGTGAGGCAAAGGAGCTTTAGGTATAAAGCTAACAAAAGTAAGATTAAGCTCTCCTAACATTCTGTCACAGTTGAAAAATTCTAAAACTACCTTCACTACCACCCGATTAGTAAACTGCCAGGATTTCTGGAAAAACATAGCATTAAGGCATTAGGCCCAGGAGCTTTCCATGAGTTGAACTAAAATAAAGCCTTTTTAACCTCTAATTATGTGAAAGACCTCACCAATTTTTCACACTCTTAAGTAAAAATATTATCTACTATGAAGGAGCTAATAGTGGAAAGGCCTGAAGGGGAAACCAAACAACCTCCTAACACAATTTCTACTAATTCTAAGCTAAGGTCTCATCTGTCCTTCTTAGAGAAATAATTTTATTGTAATTCCTTTTAAATGTCACAGAATTATGAAAAAAAAACTTGGCATTTTGATCGCCTTCTTTTAACCACTAAATTCTTGACTTTTATTTAAGGATAGAATGGTGGCAAACCAAAGCTTAGTTGTACTCCAGAATGGCATAATTCTTAGTTATAAGTAGCTACTCATTAGCTTGATGCAATTGCATTTGAGAGTGTATATTATTCAATTCCACACGAGCTTTACAAATGGCCTCTGAAGTATTATTGTAATTCCTTGCATTTAGTGCTTTCAGTTCCTACTTAACTCTCTAAACTTTCCTCGTACAAATGTATTGCTTGAACCCTTAGACTGGAACATTAACACCTGTGGCCATACTTTCATTAAAACCCTCAAAATTAATCAAGTAATTATTGAACTTGAAAGGAAATGATTTCCTTACAACAACTAACATTTTATAGACTAGTATGGGGGGAGTGATCTGAGGTCAGTTGATTCATAATAGTTACCATACTTTTAGGAAACTCCTCAAGCCATTTTTCATTCATTAGAGCCTTATCAAGCTTTTTCCTTATGAATATGTTACCTTTTTATTTGTTAGACTAAGTTAAAAAGTCTCCCTCTAATCTTAAGTTTGTGATGGCAAGGCCACCACTAATGCCCAGTTGTGAGCATTGTGAAAAAAAAACACGGTGGCGGGTGCTGGAAGTTGACAGGAGCTTACTTGCAATGTGGATCTTTCGACCATCTGATCAGGTCGGAGAACTGAATATTATGTGATACTAAGAATACATTGGTGTCAATTACTTTAGGGTATAAATATTGTTTATATTATCTCCTTGTGCTTTTTTTTTGTTTTTTTCTTATGTTCTTTATTTTTAGTATTTGTTTTATGTGTTATTTGAGTGGTGGAGCGTCTTATAGTATTTAGCTTTAGACATTGCAAAGATGTGGAGGCAAGACGATTATTGGCCTGATCGCCAATGGTATGAGCCTGAAGTTGATGGGAATTATTGGGGCAATAATGCTTATGATTCATCTAAAAATCCTTATACCCTTGAATCGATGAATTATTATAATTACCCTTATGAATCATCTTATTATAAGCAATACTTATCTTTTTCCTATCCTAAGGAGCCCCAAAGTGATATTCATGACCAAATTTATAATTTACTTAATTAAAGTTTGGCTAGAAATTTGCATAAACCTTACCTATTATGGCTAAGTTAAAAGATTCTTGTCCAAACTAGAGAAAGGAATTATTAGCCAATTTTAGGTAAGAGTTTTCTGATGACCCTCCCCAACCCACTTTATATGACTCAAATGAGCTAGAACCCTGTAAATTAGAGTGTGGTATGCAAGAGTTTTCAATGCCTTATGTTTTGAATGATAATGAGGTTAATGAGTGTATAACTGCTAACTAAGCTCTTAACTTAAACCATCTTGACACTTATGATGAAAAGTTAGATGATTTTTATTCCAATTGTCAAGAAGGCCATGATTTGGCTATTGGTGAGCCTTGGACTTCTACAATAAGTGTTAATAATGAACCATGTGAACCTTGTGAAGAAACCTGGGAGAGTGATGATGACTCACTCTATAAATTTATGGTTTAATTTGCTTGAATTATAGAAAAACCTATGAATGAAGTAGAAGCCTTGAAGTAGAAACCTTAGCTTTGTCACTTGATGAAGAATTAGATACAAATCATGATGAAAAGAGTATTAATGGAGAGGACAAACTTCTTAATGAATCAAAGGACTATGAATTAGGAGCTTGTGATGAGATTGTTGAGATTAAGGAAAGTGAAATGCCATTAGAAAGCTTGGATTTTCTAGGTATTGTTTCTTTTGTTCCTAGGCCTAAACTTGCAATACTTGATCATTTACCTTGATATTTTACTAAGAAAAAAAGGTAATGAGGCCTCATTACCTTGGTATTTTTTATGGAGCATGGTTGCTTTCTAGTTGCTTTTTGGTTCTTTGATTCTCTTTTATTGGATTTGTAGGTGTTGTCTTTAGTCTTTACTATCTTATAGAGTAAGTTTTTACATGCACCTTCATTGGATCTTCAAGTGATTTTATCTTTTATTTGGGTGTTTTCTATTCTTTTTTCCCTCATTCATGTGCTTAAGTTGTTGCTTTATAAATATTGAAGATAATGTTCAATTTTTGGGGAAGGGAATTTTTGATTCACACTTATGGTTTATTTTTCCTAAATTACATCATTTTATCATCTTTTTCAGGATAATCTATAGTTTGTTAAAAAATTTCGATTTTGATGCCTTTCATTGGCATTTTTCCTTTTGATTTTGATCGTTTTGATACTTTAAGATGTTATATTATCAATTAAGCATGTTTATTAACAATGAATTTTGATGATTTCATGGTTTCGATTATGGATATTTGATAAGTATTATGAGTTCCCATATATAAAATGCATATTCCTAAAGCTTTTTGTGACCTCTTTTAGTATTTTCATACCTTATTAAATTCAAAAAATGAAATTCAATGGAAACATTTGAAAATGAAAAATGAAAAAGTGCTTAAATTATGAAAATGTGAGAAAACTGTTTATTGACTTCGCTGGTTTCGAACCAATTAGTTGAAATTAAAGAGTGATGCTAGCAGTCAATTGATATGAGGTAACATAATTGAGTAATCAGAGATGTTCATGACAAAATATTCATCTGCACGTAAAAAAATTGAATGACCTCTCAATCAATCCCTAAAAGCTCACAAATATGCTTAAGTTTGTGCTTAATTGTTAAAAGGGTGTGAATTTGCTTAAAAGTTGAGTCATTTTACTTTGTGCATATCCATTTTATGCATGAAAATCATTTGATGCAAGTTAGGTTGAAGTTTGAATGAATATGAATTCATATGAAGTTATTTGTTAATCTATATGTTTCTTTAATCATATAACATATTGATAATTTGTTTAGTGATTGAATAATTAAGAAAAGGTGTTAATGATTAGGTTTGATAGGTTAAGCAAGTTTTCCCATGCTTATAGGCTATTTTGAGATAGATGAATGAGTTGCATGGTGCTAAGTTCTTCTCTCATATTGATCTATGTTCTGGGTATCACTAGATTCACACGGCTGACCGAGACTTATAAGACCGCTTTTCGGACTATTAAAAGCCATTTTGAGTTCCTAGTTATGCCTTTTGAGTTGGCTAATGGCCTTGCTACATTACAGTCAGCTATGAAAGATTTATTTAGGGATTTTCTTCTTCAATTCATTTTATTTTTTTATGATATCCTAATTTATAGCACTACTTGGTTTAACCATTTAGAGTATTTAAATATTGTTTTATTCTCTCTCTCCAACAATAAATTTTGTGCCAAGTTCTCTAAATGTGTGTTTGGTGTTTTTTTCTTACCTAGGCCATATCATTTTAGTTGATGGTTTTAGTGTCGATCCCTCTAAGATCCAGCCCATTGTTGATTGGCCTAAACCATGCAATCTCATTACCCTCGGTAATTCGTAAGCTTGATTAGCTATTACCATTGCTTTGTGCAGCAGTATGTCTAACTTGCCACCTCTAATAGATTAACTAAAATAAGGTCAATTTTGTTGGACTCCCACTACCTTTACTACCTTCCAATAACTCAAGGTGTTTATGACCACTACACCTGTCCTCCAACTTCTAGATTTTGCTCAGTACTTTTATCCATTGAACGTGGCGGCTCTAATTTTGCTATTGGTGCAGTCTTACTTCAGAATGCTCATCTTATTGCTTATTTTAACAAGAAATTAAATTCTAAAATGTAGTTTGCTTCAACTTATATTTGAGAATTATTTTTCATCACTGAGGCAGTCAAAAAATTTGCCATTTTTTTTATTAAGACGTTGATTTATCATCTATATTGGCCATTACAACTTTAAGGATCTACTTCATCAAACTATTCAGACACAAGACTAACACGAATGGGTTGCTAAGCTACTTGGGTTTGAATTTGAGATTTGATGCAAACCAGGTGCTAATAACAGAGTTGTAGATGCCCTTTCACACATTCCTACCTCGGAGCCTCCCATCCTTACAGCTTTTTTTTTTTGTGTGTGCATAACTCAAATTATTTGTGTAACTACGTCAATTATACCAATCTCATTCTGATGGCCAACACATGTTACAACGGTTACAACCAAATTCTACAATGAACAATAGTTTACTCTAAGGGAAAGCCTCATTTACTTTTAAGACAGAATTCACATACCTCTTGCTTTTGCTCTCCGACCTTCCTTGCTTATGAAATTTCATGCTTCCCCTGTTGCTACCCATTCTAGTGTCAAAGCCACTATTTCCCACCTCGCTACAGTTTTCCACTGGCCTGCAATGTATAAAGATTTTGAAGCTTTTGCCTCCAATTATTCCACCTGTCAGCAGAATAAGTATTCCACAGATAAACCCTATGGCCTTCTATATCCACTACCTACCCTATACCAAGTTTAGAAAGATGTTAATATAGATTTCATCACCCATCTCCCTCCTTCGAATGGTTTCATTAGTATTTGGGTTATTATCGATCAATTTACTAATCTACTTATTACTCACTATACAGCAACCACCTTTACTTCTAAATTTCTGTTTAAATCTTTAAACTTCATGGTATTCCTAAATCTAGTATTATTGACCACGATCCTATTTGTTTAGCAATTTCTGATGTGAATTATTTCGGCTTTATGGTACTACTCTTTCCTACTGTATTGCCTATCACCTAACCACTGATGATCAGACAAAGGTGGTCAACAAATGTTTGGAAACTTTCTTGTTGAACTAAGGGTTGGCTCCACTTTTGTTTTGATGATGACAAAGTGTTTCTACTAATATGTTTATAAAGGTTGCTGCTTAGTATTTAGAGTGTATGTGATAAATAAGTAATTAAGTAAGTCATGAAATAATGTTTTAAATAAAGGTTATGTAAATTGAAGTTGTATGAATTGATTAAGTATATAGATAAAGTGAATGAAATTGTTTAGATTTTTGTGTTAAGGAAATTTGGTAAATTAGATAAACTGTTTATATTAAATTTGTATAATTGTGTAAAATGTGTTAAGATTTGATTAGTATTGTTTTTTTTATATTAAAATATGTTGAATTAGGTTAAGAACTGAATGGAATTGGTTTTGCATGGATTGATTAATATTTGTATAAATTATTAAAGTTAGATTGTTGAATAAGCTTAATTGAGCTCTAAAATATGTATAACTGACTTGGGAAAGAAAGAAAGTATACTTCTAGAGCTCCAAATTCTATGAAATTTTACATGATGTTAGAAAACTGTTTCAAGAAGCTACCCTCCAAATTTCACATTAATTGGATGAATAATGAAGACAATATGACGAAAATATCAAGTGGTGTTGCATGTTGTCAGCATAGGCATTGATGGACTGAATGAGTTGATGCAAGACATCGATCAATCGAATGAAGCAATGGTCAACCAATTCAAGTGTTAGGTCGACCGAACAAGACCATAGATTGAATAAATGACCATCAATCAACCAAACGAGGTTATTCGGTCAACCAATTATGACGAAAACGCAATGGTAACTTTGTAACGAGGATATTAATTAATGAATAAGAACGTTGAGCAACGACTATTTGGCTTTGTGAAGAGTATAAATAGGTGTGTTGAGTGTTGTTTATGTATCCAAGAAGTGTATAAAGTGTTTATACATTATTGCTGAGTATTCTTGAGGGTGTATTAGCTATTGGTGAAATTGTGGTTAGATATTTTTGTAGGGTTATTCTTAAACCTTGAAAAATAAGAGTGATATGTTCTCCTTTAGCCTTAGAAAATGAAGTATTGTGGGGTAATTCCTAAGCCTTAGAAAAGGAAGAGTGAAAGGTAATTCTTGAGCTTATAAAAAGGATTGTACTGTGTATTCTTATTGGAAGTGCAATAAGAATGAAATCTCAACAGTGGTGTTAGGGACTGTATGTAAAGCAAATGGATTGCGATGAACCAGAATAAATCATTTGTGTCTCTTCTTCCCTATCTCTTTTATTTTTATACATTTAATTTAATTATTTAAGTTATTTAAGTTATTTAATTTGTACAATTAAATTATTACTTAATTTTCACGTTTAATTGAAATTGATAAAAAGACTTAAATTGATAATATTGAAAAGAAATTTTAAGAACCTAATTCACCCCCCTTAAGTGCTACATAAAGCCAATATCACCATAGATGTTTCTTATCAGATGAACCTCGTTGTTAGTCTTGTTTTTTTCACCTCTCAAAATTCTGGTACAACACCTCTTACCACTCATCTCTCAGGATGTCCCCTTTTAAGGCTTGTTATGGCTACCCTCCTCCCCTTCGTCCGTCTTTCTGGCCAAATATCACAAAGTTCTATCTTAGATAAAGGAAAATCTTACTCGAGCCTGTCATCACATGAAGCCATAGACAGACCTTTACAGCAAAGATCAAACCTTTAAAGTTGGAGATTGGGTTTACTTAAAACTTACCCCTTATCGTTTGATCTAGGTGTATCATTGGCCATTGCAAAAGCTCTCTGACAATTTTATAAGCCTTTACATGTTCTTTGTCGAATAGGCTTTGTGGCCTGTGAATTGGATCTTCCCTCAATTGCTACTATCCACCCCGTCTTTCATCTCTTCCTTCTCAAGTGTTGTTGTGGCTCGCTTCAGTCGTTCTCCTCTCCTCTACTACCCTCGATCTTGGACTCGCAAACCATTCATGACCTTCCTAAAACCTAAATATTGGTGCATTGGTCCTTTTAAGATGAGAACGAAGCAATGTAGGAAACCCTTGATTCTTTTATAACTGTATGCCCTAAATTCACCTTTGAGGACAAGGTCATTCCCCATGGGCTAGGCATTGATATGAATGATCTAATTAGAAGGCCCACATCCGATAAGCTTGATGATATTAGATCCCAAATTGCAACAACTATCGACCCAATGGTCTACAGGTCCAAACGTGTCTTAAAAGCTCTTGCATGGACAAAAGATTATTCTTCTTAAAAGAGTATTAAGAATATTCTAGATAGTAAATAAAATGTGTTTACTAGACTTTTTCCACTTAAAAGACAAGTGTCATCCATCTGTTATTCAATTTGTTACATGTCACCTTTGTATTTAAATAAAGGAAAAATCGAGAAATGAATAGAATAAATTAATTAATTTTTAGATTTATTTGAAGAGATGCTTCTCTCTTGAAAAGGGACTCATATGTTTTAATTATCTCTTATTATATTATCTTTATCAAATGTGTATTGTAGTCATTACTAACATTATATATTTTGTACTGTATCTATTATTATATTTTGTATCGATTGAAAATGGTGCAAAAAAAAGAGATTTATTGTATTATATCGTTGTATTGAAATACATAAGAAATTTTAATTTATACCATTTATGATAGTGATTATAAATTTGTACTTTTTGTGTGAAAATTAACTTTATTCTAATAAAATTATTTATCTTTTAGGAATACCAATTTTTAGATTAAATTTTGATCTTAAAAAGACAATAAAAATAGCAAAACTTTAACTTGAAGAAGAAAAGCATACTGCAAAAGGATTCTTTCTGACTAAGCATAAGTATGTGCAGTAGCTGAAATATTTGACAGATTTTAATTAACAAATCAAATTCATTTGGAGTTTTTTTTTTAAGTTAACCTTTATTTGTTTCCCAATTAAAAAGGGAAACTGTTAACTAATTTTCAAGCGGTGGTTTCAAATTGCACAAGATATTATAAAAAGAGGGAGATTAAACATATAGAAAGGAGAGAATAGTTTTTTTTTTTTTTGGCTTTTAGAACAATTTTCTTTTCTTTTCTTTCTTCTTAGTGTCAAGTTTTATAGCTTTTAGTTGCTGAATTTTTATTTCTAAATGAAGGAAATTGAAGTTCTCAATAATTATGAAATGCTTTAACTTTAATGCAATTTAGTTTTTTAATTTAAATATTAACTTATTCTTCTATCTTTATATTTTATAATTATTTTGATTAACAATTAAAGAATGTGATTATTTAGAGCATGTTTGGAAGTATTTAAGGTTTCTGTTTTGTTAAATACAGAAACTTAAAAAACAACATATAAATATAATATGAAAATTAAAAAAATAATATACAATCTAATATATATATATAAATCAATAAAATATATATAAAAATAAAAATAGAAAGTGAAAATATACCTTTGAAGATAAATTTTCCTAGACGGAATAGGCCACGTTGCTGCTGTTTTTCACAATTAGGAATGGCCTAATCCAGGGGACGGCTTGTACCCAGAAAACAAAGACCAGGCCGAGTATATCAGAATCGATGGGAACTTTGAAGCTGCCATCTTTTTACCTTTATTACTACATAGAATATCCAAGTGACCAGGTCTTTATGCTAATGGAATCTTTTCTAGTGCAGGAAACTTGGAAAGGTCAGGAATTATTCACAAAAGTTTCCTGTGAAATACTAAGCCTAGCGCTTCATAACTGATTGCCACAATAATCAGTGGGGAACATTTGGTAATTAACAAAAGTTAGATTAACGGGAGACCACAATAATTTTTGGAGTGAAGAAGATGGAGTAAATCTTCAGCATTAATAGATAATTATCTCTAACACAAAAGCAAATCATGCCATTAGAGAATAATCAGCAGCTGAATGTCTTGATAATTAGCAATATCAAATTTACAATGAGACAAGTCAGTTCTCCACCATTACTGACAACCTTGTTTAACAGGAACATGAATTGGCAAATTATACATAGAAGAATATCAATTAACAGTGACATTCAACTCCATATACCAGATCCATTGGTGCTATGGGGGTTGACATGAGTCACATTAGCATCTGAAGATCTCACATTTGCTTCACGCCAAATTAAAGATGGAACTGGTGAGTCCAAGGTCAGCACCCTTTTCTTTCCTCCAGATGGGGATCCCTCCAGAGTGAGTCCTCCAGGACTCTCATGCGATGTCAGGCAGCTCTCCGTGGAACAATCAGCCCCTTGGGGATGAATGCTTGGCGATACTTCTCCCGAGGCATGCAGTTCAGAACCGTCAGCTGTTTGCACCATGTAAAACCCAAAAGGATCAATGGAGACACCTTTTGGTGCCTTTACACTTCCTTTCTCACCATCTGCCTGCGTAACTGCAGTTCCAATAAATTGATCTGCGAGCATCTTACAGGCTCTCTCAAGCATGGCCAAATATCGTCGTTCTGCATCCTGGCGAATCTGCAAATGCTTCTCAGCCTACATCACAAAACTGGAAGGTCACCTAACTGAAATATGTAGATGAATCAGCCAATGGGAAACGAGAATCAGACAGTCTAGAAACCTCCAACAATAATGCAAGGAGTAAAACTTTCTCAAGAAATTAGCTATTGAAATTAATAAATAAACCAAAGTACCATATTTACAAGCTCAACAAGAGTACCTGTCAACTACATATGGTAAACTTAAACAACCAGATTACTACAAAAGCTTGTTTTTCATGAAACCAGTCCATGTTAAATTGTAGAGCTGAGGTAAAGGTAAAATTTTCACATAAATGCAAAAAGAATACATACCTCAACTTGCAAATGCAATTTACTTTGAACCTCCATTTGTGCTCTTAGTGCCTCTTTGACTTCATAACCCCTAAAACATATAATTTATATCTTAAATGTTCTGTCATAGCAAGCATTCACCCAAATCACCACTGACTTGTGGAAAGAAGAATATTCTTACTCATTTGTATCAGAACTTGTCATCTTCGGTGAAGGTATACTAGAACCAGGACTTCCTAGAAGGTAGGAACCAGACAATCCTTCCATAAAAGTGCAGTTAGAAGTCAGTTTAGAATTTGAAATTCTTCACAATTGAAATGATCTTATACGCAGGAATTTGGGATGAAAACAATTGCTAATATCTGCTGTTTTTCCTTTTTCTTTATGGTTAATCAACATACTGCATGTTATTTTTATGATCTACATAAAAAAACTGAGCAATAAAACCTAATTGGCTACATGACTGATCCACCAGGAAAAATAAAAAAGAGTAACAGCTGTACCTACCATCTTTGGGCACCTCATCCATGTCCTTCCCTGATTGCTTACCAAGTCTATATTTCTGCAAAATGCAAGAAACCGCTTTCATCACAAACTCTTTGAATCTTATCATTAGAAATATTGCTGACTAATGAAACAAAACCTGAAGGTGACTCTTTAAATGGAAGAGTGTTAATCCTTTCACATTCATTGTCCGCATGATAGCCTTTGGTGTAGCTTCTGCAGTTATACATATGTAAATTCCCATTTAGAATGCAATTAGCATGATCATATACACAACAGACAGGAAGGATACTTATGGAAGGAATTGAAGTAATGTTAGGTACTCCATGACTGCAAAGCCAACCACAGAGGAGCAGTTTCATTTGACTCGCCTATAGGCTCCCTCAAAACTTATAAACGAGCTCATGTAAGCCAACTCCTCAAGCTAGTGTGACATGAATTTTCCCAGTGAACAAGCAATGAGATTCCCAGTGAACAAGCAATGAGATTAAGTCATGCGGAGACAAAGAGACAGTTGAGCCATCCAACATGCAAGTCTAATATGTCTTATACCCAAATGCAAATACAAGAAAAAATTTCCTTACCAAATGCAACAAATATTCTGCAACCATATGAATTGACTGTTATATAGAGCAAATGAAAGGATATTTTTAGGCTTGTCAGCCAAGAAAATATCCTACCAGGTAGAGTTAATGCATAAAAACTTGGAAGCTGCAAAACCTTTGAACGGAATCATTGAAATCTTTGAACGGAATCAATGATATACATAAAACTGAATTCCCTCATTCGACTTCACCAATTCTTTCCAGGAGAAATATTTTCCTGGTGAGAATTAGCATTTATTATCCACAAATATATTCATGACCTATTGTCTATTACTGACCATCACAATGAAGCAAGCAGTCAATTTGAATCTTAATCCTCAATAACGCTGAGCATACAGATAACATAGAAACCAATGAAAAAAAAATGTTTTCTTGAAGAAGGGGGAGATGTCTAAGACCAACAAGAAGAATCAAGTAATAACTTAACGCTCAAATCAGTTCCCCGAAGCCAAACACAAACTTTAGTCAAACCTACCGACGACCCAAAAAAACTAGCGACACACAAAGGGACAAATGGCTGCTTTTGACTACCTTCAACCAAATTTCCTTGATCGCCACACGTTTGTAGTCAAAGCCATTCCACAGCACTCTATTACTAACGAATATCGTAGAGCAAAGCCAAAGAATTTTGTTCTATAGCATAAGTAAATTACAGTCTCCTACTCTCTATTCACAGGTTAAAAGCGTTTTAACATATTTAACGTAAGACAGAAACCCACTAATTCCAGCTTTATGGAATCTAAAATCAGTGAAGGATTCATAAGCAGAGCAATTTAACAATAATGTGACAAAAAAAAGGCAAAAACTTGAGAGCTAAACAACTAAAGTGGGCGAAGAAAAGAAACAGGGAACAGACTGTTGGCACCGCCGAGTTGAGTGACTGCATCGACGAAACGTTCGTGGAGATCAGCAGTCCAACGAAGCCGAGGTTTGGGATCTGAAGTCAACATAAGACAAGGCTCTCCTCCAACACCACCATTACTTTGACTATGACTCATAAGATGATTATGAGTTTGGATTGGGATTTGAAGATCTTCCTCATAACCCAACAACCCACCACCACCAATTACACTACCTTGGAGTGGTTGGATCGTTCCCTGAAACATGGCTCTTTTATTCTCTCTGTTTTTGACTTTCTCGCCAAGGCAACAGTCAACCACAACCCCGCGACCAAGTGATCGTCGAAGTAGGAACCCAATTGGATCAAATCCAAAAGTCTCAATTTTCCCGAGAAAGTTAGAAAAAAAAGTTACGAACTTTTCCAGGTTAAAAGGGTACAATGCTTCGTAATTTGTACAGTTGCTCTGTTTTGGAATTTGTCTCTTTCTATATGTAAATTATGCAGTTTAGCTCAAAAGTATTCTCTAGCTTTTGGCATTTCTTACTTTGCTTTTCTATTTAACTTTCATGGACTTGCTGCATTGAAAAAGATTTTTGTTAGGACAAAGCCGGAAGATGATAATCTGGAACTAAGACAATTGTCACCTAATTGCTCAATTTCTCAAAAATCTTATCTTTTTTAAATGAAAAAATCGAATTCTTAAGAGCAGTATTACTTTTGTTTTTTAAAAAATTATTTTTGTTTCTTTTTCTCTTATAAAGAAAAATGGAAATATGTATAATTGATATTTGTAACCAATCAAAAGAAAAATAAAAATATATTTAATTAAAATTTATGATAAAAAATAATTTAATAATAATAATCAAATATGAAATAAATTTTAAATTTTAAATTAAAATATTCTTATACACGTTAAAAATATATTATTACTCCATAGATTATATTAATTATTCAATAAAAAATTTATTTATAAATTCTATTTTTAAAATGTAGAAAAAAATTATTTTTTTATTTTTTATTTTTATTTTTATTTTTATTTTTCTGATTTTAAAAATAGAAAAATAAAATAAAATACAACTAAATACATTTTCTCCATGTTTCTTTATTTTTAAAACAAAAAAAAAATAAAACAAAAAAAATAAAAAAACAAAAAATAAGGAGACGTTTGATATCACTTCTATTTTTTTAATTATTTTATATTTGTATTTCTAATTTTTGTATTTCTATTTTTTTAATAAAAAAATAAAAAATTTATTTCGTTGACATTTGTAATAAAAAATAAAAAATAAAAAATGAAAACATATTTAGTTAAAATTTATAATAAGAATAATTTAATAATAATAACTAAATATGAAATAAATTTAAATTATTAGATCAAAATACTCTTATATATCTTAAAAATATATTATTAATCAATAGATTATATTAATTATTTAATATAAAAAAATTTGCTTTCAAAACATAAAAAAAATATCTTTTTTTTTATTTCTCTATTTCTATTTTTATTTTTCTAATTTTAAAAATAAAAAAATAAAATAGAATGCATTCAAACGCATTTTCTCTATTTATCTGTTTTAAAAAACAAAAAACAGAAAAATATAAAATATAAATATAACAAATAAATTCTAAGTGAAACCAAACCTTAATTTTTTAAATTAAATATGCCATAAAAAAGTTTTTTAAATATATATATTTCTAATCAGATCTAGAATTTGACCAGAGCAAGCTAAAGCTTAGAAACTGCCTTTGTATTCTTTTGCCCATCCTTTTGGCAACTTATTCTCGAACTTTCATTTAAGAAATTACTTGGTAAGTGAACTTCTAGTCAATTCTTTTTGAATGTATATCCATAAAGTATCCGATACATACAATAATTAAGGTTTATTTGATTTTTTATTTTTTATTTAAAATAAAAATAAAAACAACATAATATCTATGAAAATACACAAAAATTAATAAAAATATAAAAATTAATAAACACAACCTCTGTTACTTTTGATATTTTAAAAAATAAAAACGAAAAACGAAATTACGAAGCTAACCACATGACTCATAAATTTAACTGCTCTGTCCTCCCGTAGCCATGGGAGTTGGCGTCTGATACACATGAATTACTGCACATATTTGAGGTAATGCAAGAGCTTTGATTTTACAGATTTTGGTGCAATAAAATGCCAAGTAAGCTCTTGCTCTCCTATTTATACATACTATCCCCCAGTTATGGCTAATCAAAGTATTGAAAAAACTCACAGAATGTCTGAAAGTCTCTGCAAGGATGAATGAGATGTGTATATATAATAACAAAGTGTAATGTTTTGATCTGTTTTTATTAGATCCTGTAACCATGAAGATGTTTAGCCCATCTTCTGGCCATGTAAGGATCGTGGTAGTCCCAACTTTCCACACTACTGCTCCTCCCTCCTACAATGCTTCCTTCACTCTCCCCTGATTCTCTTCCAGCTTCCTCTGTTTCTCTTTTACCTGCTAAACTCACCACAGCCTCCCCTGTTCTGGTAAACTCATTAATCCCACCCTCTACATAGCTGTAACTCACAAAAACATCTTGACACTCAGTTAAGTCTAACAGGATCCTCCTTTCTTCATTGCCTCTCAGTTCTCCAAGCCTGATTATCCTGTCTTCCTCCCCAATTCTCAACTGGACATCTCTGATCACACCCTTGAGCAGTCTCGCAAGGAATTCTTCAAATTCATTAATCACAAACCCGTTGGATGCGCCGAAACCGAACCCGACGTGAAACCGGTGAATCGGGACGGGAACCTGGATGTTCAGAGCGTGATAGGATCTTGTTGGAGTATCAGAAAGATGCAGGATACATGAGTGTGGATTTTTATGTGCACGATCTTCAAGTATCTTTATCCCTTTCTTGAGCCCTTCAATGGGGTCTGCTTGTCCCATGTAGAAAAGGCGATCGATCACTTGCAGGGCTGTTCGTTTACCGCAGGAAGTCATGCGCCTGAGAGGGAATGCCCGGGCTGCAGCAGATGAATACGTGACAATAGCCAAACGATCAATAGGTCGGAGTGAGAGTACTACCAACGACAGGGACTGCTTGAGAAGCCTGAGATGTGGTCCGTTGGGGCTAGCAACCAGAACCAAGTCTGTTGCTTGTTGGTGAGCCAACTTCACTGAAAGGTAAGCAG
Organism: Pinacopodium congolense; assembly: GCA_028565735.1. NCBI lineage: Eukaryota > Viridiplantae > Streptophyta > Magnoliopsida > Malpighiales > Erythroxylaceae > Pinacopodium > Pinacopodium congolense. The sequence goes on along the minus strand of JAOXYD010000094.1, from coordinate 5,251 downwards.
CTGACGCAACTCTTCTGTTCAATGGGCTCATGTAAGGACTTGGGGAGCGCAGAAACAACGAGGAAGAGCCTGTCAGGCAGGAGTTATGGTGCTGATGCTGGAGAGCTGAAAGTTGCGCGTAAGAATGAGGAAGTAATCTCGGTGGGAGGTGCACCAGAGAGAAATCAAGCCGTTGTTCGTTATGAAAATGGTCAGGCTCTGTCGGGTCGTCGTCGTCGTAGCGAGCAGAGCGCAGGAAAGAGCGTCTGTGGACTCTGAAAGAGGCTATGGAGTCGTCGAGAATCTGGAAAATGGGGTCGTTTTGGATACAGGAAAGGGAACACGGAGGGTTCAGGTTGCGAGGGAGTTGAGTCCAGTGAGCACGGCAAATGGGGCAAGTGACACTTCCATGGCGGACATTTGATGAGATGCATGAAAAGTGGAAGGTATGTGAGCACTGGGCTGTGAATATGGCCTGTCCTGGACTATTGCATGAGCCGTAGCTTAGAGTCTCCAGACATATTGCGCACAAATTCTGCAACACCATAAACACACAAAGTTTGGCATCAGTCAACATCATATGAGGATGTTACTTCAAATTTTTACTTCTAACATGTTATTTTATGACGAAGACATCTAAATTTAGGCTTGATTAGTTAGATTTTAATTTTTAATTTTGGCTTCTATTTTTTTAAAAAAATTATATAGCAAAAAATAAAAATATAAAAATTAATATAAAAATACAAAAATTACAATAAAAAATTACACTGACAACTCATTCCCCAATACAATGACATCATTTTACGATCATTAATGAGAAATATTATAATGGTAGCCAGGTTTGATAACGGGTCGGGCCTCATAAGATCTGAATTCAAGCCTGATCTGAAGTTAATTAAGCCCTATTTCATTTTTTTATTTCTATCTTTTAAAATACATAAATTAAGAAAATAATACATAAATTAAAATTTGTTCATTAATGATCGTAGGGCCTTTCTGTCAAACCTAATGGTAGTAGCACATAAATACAGGAATATAGTGACAAAGGTGAGGGCACAATAATTGAGAGTTGGGAGATAGTGGCAGAAAATCATGTGAAAACCCAATTGCTGATGGCTGGGATGGCTATATGGGACCTCAATAGGTTAGTTAAGTGTCACTAAAACAACTGAGAAATGTGCATTTTACGGCTAATATGCATGTAAAGGTCGTGTGTTTTGAAACTTGAATGTAATCGATGAGCAGCAGCAGGCACATAGGAAATTACGCAAATCAGATAAACAATTCAAAAACTGGAAGAGGGTTAGTGTTAATCATTGACAAATGTGGAAGAATAAGAAAAGAAAAGAGAGAATAGAGCACAAATAAGCATGAGATAGTCAAACATTGGATTCCAAAAGAGAATATAATTGCTTCCCATACTCAAAGGAGAAGAAAAAGATAATGGAAACCATTTTTGTTTTCCTACCTTAGAAGCCAAGCTATGGTTACTGTTTAGAGTAGCTGATTCTTCTTCCTCGAAATGCTCCTCTGAAATATTCCTTCCCATTGTCGGAGACATTGCTGTAGAGCCTGAGATCTGTATATTACTGACAGCAATTAGCTATTTCCTTCTTTCTCTGAACTTTCAAAGGAATGATTGACATTCATATGAAATGCAGTAAATAATGAAATTAAGGAAGAAACATAAAGCTGGAATCTTTTAGGAGGAAGACATAGAAACAGAAAGCGTGAGAGGAAGGTATAATGTTCTATAGATTCGAAAGAAATGAATGACCAAGTGAACAGAGCAATTGGATTTTGAAGATTTAAAGGAGATAACTTTTCTTTGAATAGTCACACAAAAAGAAAAACCAGAAAACTCTTGCAGCAGCAGGAAATTAGAAAAATGGAATCAAACAATTCAATCCTAACAACTTTCCCAGCATCAAAACTCCGAAACGAAAAATGGGTTTCACTTACATTTTCTTGGGCATGACTTGAAGCTGGATCTGCAAGAGCAGGTGGTTTTCTTGAGGAGAAGGAGCCACATGCAACCACAACCATTTTCTTGGCTGCCTTTTTCAGCTTGGAGGATGTTCCTCCAACCCCCATTATCTTCTTCTTCTTCTTCGTCTTCTAATCCTATGCTACCACCAAATTATAATCCTAAAACTAATGAAGCATTGTGTGTGGTATATAAAGCTGAAAAAGTGCAGACAAAAACCCCTGACAAGTTCTGCAACTTCTTCAGAAGTTCTGCAACTCTTTCAGCTCCTCCCGTTGTTGCATTTTCAATTTGTTTGTTTACCATACCATTTCAAAGGTTTCAAGTTTCACCTTGACCACAACCACCTATATTCTTATATTTATACCATCTTTTTTTTTTCTTCCCTTTTTCTAATGTTACAACTACAGTATTTTACTCTACTTAATCATTAAAGCATATGTTCTACAACGACCTTTTTGGGTTTTACTCTTTACCTTTCTTTTCTTGCATTTTACTAGCTTAATTTGCATTTTGAAATGCTTAGATACAAAAGAGAAAGAATTGGAATGGATTTTAGTACTCTTTCAGATTGAAGAAGCGGATCTTCTTTGTATCATGTTAAATATGTTACAGAAGCTAGCGATCAGATGCTTACATTTGCAATGATTGTAAAGGGGATGACCCAAAAATTGAAAACCCACTTGTGATTTTTGACAAATGAAGGGAATTACAAACTGGAATTGAGTGTTAGAATTTGTCAGGTACCAATCTTAAATTGAATGCAGGGACAGCATAGTATGAGGTTGTCAAGATTCAACGAGTGGCATTCAGACACCATATGTGGTTTTATTCGGTATTAAAAAAAAGGAAAATATAAAAGGAGAGAGAGAGAGAGAGAGAGAGGAGGGAGCATAACTTATAAGTGGAGGAGAGCTAAATGCAATTAATGTTATAAATGGACTGCTACAACACAGCCAATAGAAATGGTCCCATAGCCATCGGATTAAATTTTTATTTTCATAATCATCTTTGAATATGCATTAAGTAATCTATTTTGCTGTCAGTGACTCCTTTTTCATATTTAATCAAGGTCAAATACATTAAGACTCTTGTGATTTGATTTTTTCTATTTTAATTTTTATACTTTAGAGATTATTATTTATTTTCTATGTTATTCTTTAGTTATCACATAACTCTCTTTACCGTATTCCGTTAATTTTTGTCTTTTTTACTCAAAATAACATCAGTAATAAAAATACAGCGTCATTTTGAATTTATAAATGAATAGAAAATTAATAAAATATAATTCAAAAATTTCAATGAAAATTAAATAATACTATGGGGAGGTAAATCATAATTTTTTAATATTAAATTTGAAATTTAGAAAAAAAATAAGCCAAAGGAAGTCCAATATAATTAACCCTTTAATCAATTCTGATAATTATTTTGTTTTAGCAAAAGTCAGTTATATACTCCATAATCTATATTATGTCAAGCACAAAATTTTCTGAAGTTTATAATGTCAGAAATGTATTTATCATTCTCACCGCATTAAATTAGAATCTCACATGTGTATGGATTTGGTTAATACATAATAATATATGTCAATGCAATGAGACCGGCTCAAATATTAATTAATCAATCCAGACACCACAAGGTGTCCATCATCACTAGGTGCCCTTTTCTTGGATTTCGTTAATAATGAGGTTGATGAGATTTGGTATGCATGCTTCTTTCTTTCTTTCGTCTTTCTAAAGAGATAAATTTCAAAGAAATTGATGTTAAAAGATGTTCTGGCTTAGTGTGCTTTGTTTATTCGTAAGAAAAGCATATTTGCTTCAAAATTTTTTAAGTAAGAGCACAAAATTAAGGATGTTTAGTTTTAGTTATGAGTTCTAATTTTTTGTTGTGATTGTTGTATTTTTTTATTGATTATTATGTTTTCTTTTTTAATTTTTGTGTTGTATTAATATATTTTCTTTTTCGATTTATGTGTTAAAAAAATTAAAAATTAAAACTCAACTAAATATTACCTTAAAAAAATTACTTATTTGAACTTCAAAGGAAAAGAAAAGACTTGAATAAATTCTTTAAAGTAATTTTGACTGTCAGAATTCGAGCTTTAATTTCTATTAAAACTCTTGAAATATTTTTAAATATTATATAATAATTTTGCATTATGTAAACAATTTAAGGACTACTTAAATAGAATTCATTATTTAATTTTAAATCTTTAATTAATTAAATATATAATATTTAAAATTGAATATAGAACATATTCAAAATAATGATTGTTAGTTGTATTTTTATAACAAAAAGAAATGAGTCTAAAACCATTACAGTAAAAGTCTAACATAGACAACAGTAGAGAAAATGGAAAGATCGAGAAGAACAAAGAGAGGGAGAGGAAAAGAAAAAAAGAAAATAAAAACAAAAAGAAGTTCGATCACCTAAAAAAGTAAGAGGTGAAAAAGACCGTTAAATTTGAATTTCAATTTTCTCATCAAGATCAATCATAGCTTTTGGGGCCATTGGCCTTCGGCTTTTTATGTACAAAAGCTAATAGTTTTATTTAAAAAAATCCAATTCCATTCATTGCATTCCATTTGGCATTCACAAGTCTTACAAAGGGGCCCCTCAGTTAGATACTGGATACCTTGAATAGATTTAACATATATAATCAGATGCAATTGACTCCTTAACCAACTAATCAGTTAAGTTAATTATGTTTGTTTCTAAAACTTAGTCATTAATGTCAAACCTTGATCTCAATGTCCTAATGCTGGACAAAAATCCTCCATCATATGTGAAAATGCGTAAGACTAGTTCAATTTTTTTATATTATTTTTTCGATTTTTATATTATATTATATGTTATTTTTTTATTTTTATACTGTTTTTTATTTTAAAAAATAATAAAAAACAAACATGCCTTAATTTCTATTTACAGTGGCTTTGAACCAATCCCGAGTCCTTGAGTGCAAAGCTCAACATCTAATCAAATCATGAATCTTAATCTATATCTTAAACAATGCATTGGTGCACTACTTATCAAAAAAGTTTGAATAAACCTTTGATTTGATTGAACTTGGCATGGTAAGTACAATAATAAGAAGAGATTCATTGCACTTAAGCAGTTAAGGTTTAATTAAAAAAAAAACAATTACTGAAAGTCATTTAAGTTGATTTATGGTATGTTTGGTGTGAATTCTGTTTTTAGTTTTAATTTTTTATTTTTTTAAATACAAAAATTAAGATAAATAGTATAAAAATTGAAAAAAATAATATATTAATACATTACAAA
>JAOXYD010000091.1:119004-131230 GCA_028565735.1 Pinacopodium congolense | reverse complement strand
ATTTGTATTATAAAAATCGATTGTGTGTACCAGCTAATTATGAATTGAAAAAAAATTTGTTGTTTAAAACTCATAATACTGTCTTTACAATGCATCATGGTGGTAATAAGATGAATCAAGATCTGAAGCAGCATTATTGGTGGTCGGGTATGAAATGGGACGTTGTGGATTATGTGGCTAAATGTCTGACATGTCAGCAAGTTAAAGCTGAACATCAGGTTCCATCTAGTTTTTTGCGTCCTATTTCTATTCCTCAATGGAAATGGGATAACATTGCCATGGATTTTGTTATAGGACTTCCCCTTACCCAAAGGAAACATGACGCTATATGGGTGATTGTGGATAGGTTCATCAAGTCTTCTCATTTTTTGCCTGTTCGTCCTGATTATTCTTTGGATAGACTTGCAGACCTATATGTGAATGAGATAGTGAGACTGCATGGAGTACCGTTGTCTATTATTTCTGATCGTGATCCTTGATTTACTTCGAGATTTTGGATAAGTCTACAAAAGGCTTTAGGTATTCAAGTCAAATTCTGTACCGCTTTCCACCCCTAGATGAATGGACAGTCTGAACGAGTTATTTAGATATTGGAAGACATGCTCCGGGGTTGTGTGTTAGAATTCCCAAGAAGTTGGGATCATTATCTTGCTTTGATGGAATTTGCTTATAATAACAGTTACCAAACTAGTATTGGTATGACGCCTTATGAAGCTCTATATGGGAGGAAGTGTAGAACTCCAGTGTGTTGGACTGAATTGTGTGAAAACAAGATGATCAGGCCTGAGATTGTTAAAGATACTGAAGAAAAAGTTCAGATTATTCAACAAAGATTGAAAGCTGCAAGTAATAGACAGAAGTCCTATGCTAATCTGAAAAGAAAAAATATTGAATATCAAGTAGGTGATAAGGTGTTCTTAAAAGTGTCATCGTGGAAGAACGTACTTCGCTTTAGGAAAAAAGGGAAGATCAGTCCGTGATACATTGGTCCTTATGAAATTTTGAAAAAGGTCAAACCAGTAGCTTATCAGTTAGTTCTTTCTAGAGAATTGGCCAAGTTACATGATGTGTTTCATATTTCGATACTAAGAAAATATCATTCTGATGATACACATAAGATTCTTGTGCAGGAAATTCAAGTATAACCGCACTTGTCATATGAAGAAAAGCCTGTAGCTATCTTGGCCAGAGAAATCAAACAACGTAGGAACAAAAAAATATCGTTGGCAAAAGTACTCTGGCATCATCATGGACTTGAGGAAGCAACATGGGAGCCAGAATCATCCATGAGAGCTCAATATTCTCAACTATTTTGATCAGGTATGAATTTCGAGGACGAAATTCTTTTAAGGGTAAGAGAATTTTAAGACCCTAAAATATATCCTAGTTGAAATGATATATGTTTATGAAAGTATATGTGAGATAAGAGTTCAAATTGTGTTATGATTTGAATGTGAAAGGTATAAAAAGTATCAAGTGACAAGTTAAGTTGTTACATGGAAATTAGACTGACTAAGCTTATGAATTGTTCCTTAATATTCATGTAGAAAAAGTTAGAACTGGGTTTTGAGATCTTCTATACAATTTTTTCCCTTTGTATGTAGTTTCTATAACATTAAAAATCAGACCATTTGGAATTCGAAATCATGAGATATGAATAAATGATCACATGTTGCTCTAAAACAGGGGCAGTATCAGGTCATAGAGCCAGAATTAAATCAAAGTGTTTTCTAGAGATATTTACCCCTATGTCTTATAACTCATTCAGACTGTCCATCTGTCTAGGGGGTGAAAAGCAGTACTTAATTTGACTTAAGTACCTAAAGTCTTTTGCAGACTTGTCCAAAATTTTGAAGTAAATCGAGGATTACGATCAGAAATAATAGACAACGGTACTCCATGCAGTCTCACTATCTCGTTCTCATATAGGTTTGTAAGTCTATCTAAAGAATAATCAGGATGAACAGGTAGAAAATGAGCAGACTTGGTGAACCTATCCACAATCACCCATATAACGTCATGTTTCTTCTGAGTAAGGGGAGTCCTATAACAAAATCCATGGTGATGTTATCCCATTTCCATTGAGGAATAGAAATAGGATTCAACAAACCAGATGGAACTTGATGTTAAGCTTTAACTTGCTGACATGTCAGACATTGAGCCACATAATCCACAACATCCCGTTTCATACCTAACCACCAGTAATGCTGCTTCAAATCTTGATACATCTATCCATTGCCAAGGATTGAAGATCTATTTGATCAATTGAAAGATGCTGATGTCTTTTCAAAGATAGATATACGATCGGGGTACTATTAACTCCGAGTTAAGGAAGTGGATGTTCCGAAGACTGCATTTAGGACCCGTTATGGGCATTATGAATTCTTGGTAATGCCATTCGGGTTAACTAATGCACCAACTGCCTTTATGGATTTGATGAATATAGTATTCATGCCTTATTTGGACCGGTTTGTGGTGGTTTTTATAGATGATATCCTGGTCTATTTTAAGAATGAGCATGGTTATATTGAGCATCTTCAAATTGTGTTACAGACCATACGGGAAAAGCAGTTGTGTGCTAAGATGAGCAAATGTGATTTCTGGCTTCAAAAGGTATCTTTTCTATGACATGTTGTCTCTTCTTAAGGGATTAAAGTTGATCCCAATAAGATTGAAGCAATTGTTAATTAGAAGTCACCGAGAAATGTGACAGAAGTAAGAAGTTTTCTGGGATTAGTAGGTTACTATCGTCGATCTGTAAAGGGATTTTCAGTGATATCATCTCCATTGACTAAATTGTTATGAAAGGAAATGAAATATGAATGGTCTGATAAATGCCAGAACAATTTTGATCAATTGAAAGAAATGCTTACTAAAGCTCCTGTGTTGGCTCAACCTACGTCGGGTAAGGAGTATGTTATATTTAGTTATGCATTTAAAAATGGTTTGGGCTGTGTTTTTATGCGTGATGGAAAGGTAGTTGCCTATGCCTCTAGGCAACTGAAGCCTCATGAACAGAACTATTCCACACATGATCTAGAGCTTGCAGCCGTAGTATTTGCTTTGAAATTTTAGCGGCACTACTTATATGGTGAAAAGTGTAGGATCTTTATTAATCATAAAAGCTTGAAGTATCTACTTACCCAAAAGGAACTTAATCTGAGACAACGACGTTGGTTGGAATTGTTTAAAGATTATGACTGCATTGTAGAGTACCATCTAAGGAAGGCTAATGTTATGGCTGATGCCTTAAGTTGGAAGACCATTTCAGCATTAGCAGTGAAGCAGAGTGAATGGGAAGTTGTGTCCGAAAGGGGTTTAATAGCTCAGTTAAAAGCTTAGCCTACCTTGAAGTAAGAAATATGTTGTTTGAGTCAGTTATGTTGTTTAAGCCATAACTAAGCTTATAGATCCACAAATTGTGTGATTCTTATTTCATATAAAACCTAAGACATAGGAATAAATATATATATAAGACACTTTTATTTAATTCTAGCTCTATAACCTTCGAAATTAAGGTTGAAAAAGGTGACTTGATATTCCCCCTATTTTAGAGCAACTTATGATCATTTATTAATATCTCATAATTTAGAACTCCAAATAATCTTATTTTTAATGCCATAGAAACTACATACAAATGGGAAATTTGTCTAAAAGCCCTCAAAACCCAGTTTTAACTTTTTCTATATGCATATAAAAAAAAATTCATAGGCTTAGCCAGTCTATTTTTCATATAACAACTTAACTTGTCACTTGATACTTTTCATGCCTTTCACATTCAAATCATAACATAATTTGAATTCTTACCTCACATGTACTTTCATAAACATGTATCATTTCAACTACGGTATATTTTGGGGCCTTACATATATGTAATCTAAGAGCATCATATCTCAACCTAAAACCTTAAGACAATGGGTTATAAATCTTCTATTATATGTAACTTATTTTAACTTTATTTCTCTTTATAATGTGAATAATTCATTTATGACTTTTTATAACAATCTCCTCCTTCAAAAGTAAATCTACTACTCATCTTACTCTCATTCAATTCATAATCCATGCAAAATCATTTGAGTTTTATGGCAAGAAACGACCTTGACCCAAATTTTTCTGAATTCGCCTAATCTAACCAACCTAGGTTCTAATAACACTAGTTGCATGAATTCTTTTGAAAGAGATATGGGAGAACCTAGATAGATCCAAATGAGCATTCATATACAATATAAGGATACCATATCTCAACATAAAATTAAAGCAATAAGTGACGAGTCTGTTATTATATATAACCCACTTTAAGTTTATATCTTTTTTTATGTTGAATAATTTACTTGTGATTTTTCACAACATAGAGGAAAATGTCTTGTACACATCCTTCTAACGAATTATAAGACCAGTAATAAATTACCTTAAAATCTTAAGATTGCTCTTTAAAAACAATTATATGGCATGATTTCAATTTTAAGTAAAAGTATCTTCTATTATAACATTCTAAATATACAACTCATGACTCAAAAACCAATTAAAAAGTTTAGTTAAAATTCAATGAAGGGGTAGAAAATCTTCCAACAAATTTTATCAAGTTTGAATTTCAAGTTTATGATATTGTTAGAAAAATAAATCAACTTTGCTTATCAAGAAAGAGAAAGACAGTTGTATAAATCATAAGCTATAAATTATGTGATCGTGAGCCATAGCCAAGTTAGTTAAAGACAAACAACTTGATTTTGTTTTGTCAAAGTAGGTCACAATTGATTAACTCCTTAGGGCTCGTTTGGTTTAGTTAGTCGCTTCTTTTTTCTATTTATATTTTGTGTGTTTTTATTAGTTTTTGTACACTTTTTCAATTTTTATGATTTTTTCGGCTTTCGTATTATATTTCTATATTATTTTATATTTTTATTATTTTTTAATTTTTGTGATTAGAAAATTAGAAAATGGAAATGGAAATGGAAACCAAAACAAGCAGGGCATTAGTTGTGTGTGGTCTAGATACTCCAATGAGTCTTTTTATGTGTATGAAAGTGTACAAAACTTTGAAAGTAATTGTATAATATTTTTATTAAAAAGCTAAATTTTGGAGCCACGCCTATAACTGTTGTTATAGTTGGTCATCAACATAATTTCAAGTTCAACCATAGGTTTGTAACAAATTTAGCAAGTACAATCAATAGTCGTTAAGCTTATGGAATAAATAGGGCTAATGGCTATGAAGAGAATTTGGAGAAAGCTTTTGTTGAACCAACATAAAGAATTGTCAACAACCAAAAACAACAAATGGATTACGATCGTTCATTAAAGAAAAAATTTTGTTTTTGATGTGTCAATTTGTAATGCTATTAGTTCTTAACAAGATATTTCATTCTAAAACAACAAAAAAGGTATTGAATATTTTACTCAATACTTATAAAGGGGCTAAATCGATTAAAAGAAGAAGATTATAAGAACTAAAAAAGCAATTTGAACTTATAGAACAAGAAAAAGATAAAAGCATATGTGATTTATTTTTAAATAATGGATAAGTTGGCCAATGATATGAAAAATAATGGCAATAAAATAACAGAGTAAATAGTTATAAAAAATTATTTGTATACTCGCAAGCAAATTTGATTATGTGATAACAGTTATTAAATATTCCAAAAATATTTATAAAATAACCTTAAATGATTCGTAAGCTTCATTAGAATCACGGGAGATATGAATGAATCAAAGATTTGGTGGATCAGATGAACAAGCATTACAAGTTCAAACCAAGTTAGAAGCTTCAAAGCAAAGAGACAACAACTAGAGGAATTCCAAGTAGGAAATCAAAAAGAATTTGGCTAGGTAATTCCAAAAAGACAATGATGGAAAAGGAAAGTCGAGTATTTAGTGCTTCACATACAAGAAATATGGGCATTATCAATTTAAATGTAAATCACTTATCCAATGCCATAATTTTCAAAGATATGACCACTATAATAGAGAGTGTTAAAAGCTTTACATAATAAAGATAGCCATGTAAAGATTATAGAGAAAGAAAATGGTACTCAGACTTTATTAATAACTTGTCATGATGCTATCAAAAGTAATGTTAGTCAGTGGTTACTAAATACAGTATGTAGTAATCATTTTTGTGGAAAAGAAGAATTATTCTCTGACTTAAATGATAAGTTGTAATCAACAGTAAAGCTTGGCAATAATTTTTCAATTACAATATTAAAAAAAGAAAAGATTGTTGTTCACTTGAGGGATGGATCGCTAACTATATTTTTTAGGTATTATGCTTTAAGCTTTTGTCAAAATCATCTTAGTGTGGGCAATTAGCAAAGAAAGGTTATGATTTACATTTCATCAAGTAAGAGTGCACAATTACTAATAAAAAGAAAAGATTGATTGTTAAAATGAACATGTCCAAAAATTAACTTTTTTTCATTAAACATTAAGTGTTATATTGGATTGTACGGGAATATAATGACCATAAATGATGATTAGGTATGAAATATGCATTTTGGTCACTTTAATTTCAAAAGCATCAAGTTTTGAATAGACAAATAACAAGTTTCAAGTTTACTGACTATTTAAATTCATGATCAATTATGTGATACTTGCATAATCAGAAAGAAACATAAAGATCCTTTTTCTAAAGGGGATTTGTAGAGAGTTAAAAGATCATTAGAGATTATTCATTCAAATTCATATTATGTGGAAGTTCCTTTATTGGGAGGTAATTAATATTTTATTATCTTCATTAATGACTTTAACAGCAAGACAAGGGTTTACTTCTTAAAAAAGATATTTGAAGCATGTGAAGTGATGACGAATTTTATAACATTCATTTAAAAATAAAATGATCATTTGGTGAAAATTCTAAAAACAAATTGTGGGACTAAATATATATTTTGTTATGACTTCCGAAGAAATAATGGTATAAAGCATTAGTTGAATGTAAGACATATGCCTCGATAAAATGGAGTAGCAGTAAGGAAGAATATAATATATGGTGAGGAGTATGTCGTATTGTAAGAAATTACTAAAGAATATTCGGGTAAAGGCAATATCATGTACTATTCGTATCTTGAACAAATGTCCGATCAAAAGTGTTTGAGATAAAACTCTTTAAATGAGTGATTGAGTAACTTAAAGTATTTAAATGTATTGCTTATTCTTGTATACCTAATGAGTTAAGATAAAAGTTGGAAGATAGGGCATAAAAGTGCATTTTTGTAAGCTACAGTCAAGTAACTAAAGGTTACAAATTGTATAATCCAATTATTCAAAAAATAATTATAAGTAGAAGTGTTACTTTTTAAAAGGATTTGGACAGAAAAGTAGTAGAGTTCATCACAAATATTAGTAATAATTATTTAGAATAATGAGTCATAAGCCAATGAATAACCTAGTAATCAAATTGCCTTTATAAAGCCTATTAAGGCACGAAGATATCCACAACAAAAGTATCATATACCAATTAATTTGAGAGATTATAATAATGTAAAAGATACCAATCTTGATAATATTGACAAATAAAATGATACTTATTATGCTTTAATTGCAGATAATATTCCAGTAACGTTTGAAAAAGCAATAAATGTTGATAAGTGGGTTCAAACGATAAATGAAGAAATTCACGTCATTGAGAAAAACAACACGTAGGAGCTAACTACTATTTTCGAAGTAAAAAAGGTGAGTGGAGTAAATTAAGTATACAAAACAAAGTACAAAACTAATGGAGATATGGAATATTTTAAAGCAAGATTGATTACAAAAGGATATAAATAGAAACTTGGTATTGATTACTTTAAAGTATTTTCTCTGATTGTTAAATTAGATGCTATAAAAGTGATTATCTCTATCACTATTCAAAACCATTAGAAGATCCATCAAATAAATGTTAAGTCGCACTTTTTAAATAGTGTTTTTTGAAAAAGAAGTTTATATTAAGCAATCATTCAAGTATATAAAAGTAAGAAAGTGAAGATAAAATTTATATATTAAAAAAGGGATTGTACGAATTAAAAAAAATCTCGGCGAACATGATTATACATACTTCCTTAATAATGGTTTTCATCGATGCCCATATGAACATACCTTGTATATAATAAACAATAAGGATGGAAATATCGTTATTGTTTGTTCATAAGTGAATGATTTAATCTTCGCTGCAAATAATTAGAAACTATGAATAAAATGTAGGGAGGATATGATTATATAGTTTGACATAATTGATATGGGATTAATATCTTAGGCTATGTTTGGTAAAATTTTAGTTTTTGGTTTTACTTTCTTATTTTTCTAAGCACATAAACTGAAAAAAAAAACAAAAAAAAAACACACATAAAAACTAATATAAATATACAAAAATCAAAACCAACAACAATTCCAAACATCCCCTTATTAAGATGATGGATATGGGATTAATGTATTGCTTTCTTAGCAGTGAAGTAGAAAAAATAAGCAATGATATATTTATTTCTTAGAAGAAATATGTTCAAGATATTATAAAGAAGTTCAAGATGGAAACATGCAAATCAATATTGACTTTAATTGAAGAAAAGTTAAAAGTTTATAAGAGATAATATCAATAATTTAGTTAATGTAAGAGACTCGTTGGAAACCGAAGGTCTTTAATAGCAACTAGGCTAAACATTGTTTATGTAGCAATTAGGCTAAACATTGTTTATGGAGATGGACTTATGAGCACATTTATGGACATGCCACAACAATCTCATTGACAGGCTACAAAAAAATCCTCAAATATGTTAGAAGTATACTTGAAGATGGTACACTTTACTCTTATAGTAACAAGGTGGAACTGGTTAGTTACATAGATAGCGACCATGCCAATGATATTGAAAATCAAAAGGCATTTCTAGTTATGCTTTTAATATTGATTTAAGAGCATTTTCTTGGTCATTAAAAAAAAAACTAGTAGTTGTATCTCTTTCAATAGTATAAGTTAAATATATGTCAGTTACAAGTTATGCAGCTCGTGCTATTTGGTTACAAAGAATCCTCGGGAGTTAAAACATCAACAAAATGATCCAACAATAATTTTGTGTGACAATAAATTAACGAATGTCTTAACAAACAATCTAGTCATTCATGATCATAATAAGCATATCGACATCAAGGATCATTATATTTTAGGTTTGGAGAAAGATAAAGAGATTGTGGTTGGATATAATTAATTTAAAAGTCAAATGGCTAAATTTTCACAATAGCATTCAAAATTTGACTTGATGAATTATGAAAAGTTTGGTTTAAAGAAGGGTGTTAGATAAATAATCCAAGCTTAATTTCCAAAAAAAAAAAAAAAGAAGAAGAGAATGACATTTTTCTAAACCGTAAGATGTAAATCATAAAATCATAAGTTGTAGCCAAATTATCCCTTGATCAAGTCAAAGTCAAAGACAAACAACTTGATATTAGAGTTTTATAAAAAGAGACCAACTCCTTAGTTACGTGTGGCTGAGATACTATAACAAATCTCTTTATGTAGGTGAGAGTATACCAAAATTTTGTGAGTGAATGTGGAATAAACTACATCCATGCATATTTAAAGGTTAATTATATTATATTCTTTTACAATTTAACTTTTTTTATTTTTCATTTTATATTTAAAAAATAATCATTTATCCTCTAATAATGTTATTTATTATACTATAAATATTTTTATCATATTTTTAAATTATTTATTTATTTATATTTTTACAACAACGTCATATTAAATTAAAAAATTTTAATAAGATGTTATAAGTACAAAATAAAACAAAAGTTAACATAAGGAACTATATCATAGATAAATAATAAGAAATTATATAATAAATAACTAAATAATATAACAAGATAGTAAACAATAAATTTAAAATATAAGAATTAAAAAAAAGTATTAAAATTAGTATATTTAACTTTGTATATTATGGTAGCTACAAACATGATGTTTCTAATCAACCGTCATCATCAACAAGGCATAAAAATCCTCTCTTTCCATCATTCCCCTCACTCTAATCATGTATTCACAGAAATTTCTTTGTAATGATACTATCACATTCGGAGCAGAATCTATTAGGACTTGGAATGTAACACTTTTCTTGTTCTTGAGAATCACATCCAAGGAAAGTTGCCACTCCATTCACCCCACTCATAAGTCATACCTCCAGTAGTGGGCAATAATGCGTTTTCTTTATCTGCCACGCTTTGTGAGGTGAGATCATATTTTGCATAAGGAGTCGACTTTAAAGCAGCAATTGAAGTTCAGAGTACTGTTCTTTTACCCATCTTCACCTTCTCATAAATGCTGAAGTAAATAAGATTTTGGCCAACTTTAGACAGATGAAAAACCATAGAATCTATTCGCAATGAAAGTCAACAGGGCTACCCTAGTTCTAAGCGGTAAAAGTTTCAAAGGGCCTGCAATTTCTAATCCTGATGTGCATAATGCCCTTCTCCACTCGTACCACCTCACAACACTGTCTTCGCCGTGACTGATCCTACAATCACAATAAGAGTCAACAACACAATTATTAGCACACTTAAAAAGTGGGGAATGATTCAACCCAATTCATGTTTGAGAAATTTAAGCTTCTGAGCATAGAAATTATAGCTATATTTGCATTTTTATAATAAGAAAGCTCTATACTTCCTAAAAGAATGCACATACATATACATACACATTCAACTTGTGCATTAATGGCCATGCATGTATTGCTTCACGACTTCACGCACTTACTAACCTTGGTCCAATAATCTGGGTCCATCTTAGCTGAGGATACCATTATTCCACTTATTGACAGTGCTTGTCTATAAGCTGAACTATTGCACACCTTCCCAGGAGTAAAATTGACCCTCTTATAACTAGTCCATGTTCCTCTATCATCCACAGCATTTACACTATTCAACATGAAGATCAACGGTCGATCACAGGGGTTGGGAGTCATGGGTCGGGTGTTGAATGAGAATGGTCCATCGCTCCAGCTTCTCCACGTTTTAAATGTCTGCAATGGAGTCTGCAAGTTCGCTGCTGATAACAATAAACGGTAAAGTTGAACCGTGTAGCCCCACGAGATTGATAGAGACCATTTGCGCTTGTAGTAGTAACAAAAAGTCTGTTGTAGGATTCTGGGTGGATCGAAATGGTATGCTTTAATAAGAGTGTTGAGTGAGTCCATTTTGCTTCGGTCAGGAAATAACGGGCTCAAGTGGTCAAGGTGATGGAGTGACACGAGAGGGGCTAATGGGTGTGCTGCTAGTAGACCATATGGGTCCCCTCTGATGTCCAGCTGAAAAGATTCATCACAAAAAAAAGCCGACATTAATCAGGGTCAGTTAGATTTTTATTATAAAAGTAATATTTGATAATTTTTTATGGTCATCATCAGTTGTCATTGTTATTGATATTATTTAAATTATTTTTCAAGCACACCTCTTTTCGTGTAAGCTTAAGAAAACAGCAGAGTACAAAAGGACAATAGTGCTACTGCGGACTCTCCTTTGTTTATGACAATTTACGCTGTATGTGACAGTCTGATATTTGCCAAAGGACAAGACAACTGAACAGGTGGCAATAGATCCTGATGTTTCATACGTTTGTGGACGAGAATCAGTATTCGGTCCCCACGTTCTACAAGGACCATTAATAACCATATCATCTGAAATAAAAGAATAAATTTAAATTTATAACACGTTTAGAATCACCCTTTATTTTTAATTTATGTATTAATTTATATATTTTTTTAATTTTTTATATATTTTTAATGATATATTAATATGCTATCTTTTTTAATTTATATATCATTTTAATTAATTTTTATGTTTTAAAAAATAATTAAAAAAAGTAAAAACAAACATAACTTTAAGTTAAATTTTAGTCTTTTACAAAATTTCAATTAAATTTAATATTTAATATTTAATATATTAACTATTTATTATTTTCAAAATAATCAAATTAAACCTTAAACTAATCAAATCTTATTATAATTTAATTTAAATATTAAAACATAATTTAAATACTGTAAAACCTAAAAAATTGACATAATTATGCCTATTATATTATAACGTAAGATTAATAATTAAATAAATATTAAAATAAGTTTAAAATTTTAAATCATCAAGTAATTTAATTAAAAAAGTAATTTATAAATTTACATAAATTCATTCGATAATTTATTTAATATCAAAATTTAAAAATAATAAATTTTGTATAGTATAAATTATAATTAGATTAATTCATATTAATCTACCGTAT
>JAOXYD010000091.1:90197-106245 GCA_028565735.1 Pinacopodium congolense | reverse complement strand
ATTCATCTATTGATTTTAAAGAAATATCAAATGTTAATTATTATTAAACATATTTAATTGTTAAAAATCTCTATATCTAATAAATACATATATTTTAATAGACTTTATTTAATTAAACATATAAATATTTAATTAGTTAAAATAAAATTTTATTATATACTTTTTTAAAATGATATTTAATATGAGCTGACATTAAATTTTAATTAATTTTTAAATGAAGAATAAAAAATAATTAAATTAAACATAATTCCATTGCTTTTGTGATGCTCTGATTTTGTATGTATATATATATATGTGAACAAATGCTGCAATTACTCGCGCTAATAAGCGTGTGGGAGGAAGGAATCAGGTACGGATCTCATACCAATGATCTCCGCCACGTGGTGGTATCACAATAAAAAATTAAAAAAATTATTACAAAATTAAATTAAAAAAAGAAAGATATTTTTTTTAAAGCTTAAAATAAGGAGACGAGGGGGGCCGTATTGCAGGACCACTAAACATGCGTGTCACGAAAAAGAGATTATCGCGGCTACTCGTGTCGAGATCCTATTGGGCCACGTTTAAGACGGGCAAAAAAGATGGTCGTGCGTGACAAGGAGAGAGAAAGATGGACGGTGGAGATAATATGTTGTATACAGATGTTGGACGTCATAGCAAGTGGACATGTCGGATCTCTGCCCGTGCATGTTGCGGGCAGCACCCACCCTCTGCCCGAACATTTTTAGGAGGTTCTCCTTCTCAAAGCTCATTCCATTCTCTTCTTCTCCTTTGTTGTTCGGTTTTCGTTCTTATCAGCTTATATTAAGCTGCTTCCCAGGTCTAGAAGAAGACGACTTGGGAATAAGACGTTGAATTTAATTTGTTGGTTTTGATTGGTAGTGTGTTTGGAGTTATATTTAGGATTAATGGCTAGTATTTGTTGTGGTGAAAGTGAAGGAGCTGTGGTCGAAGCAACCTCACGGCGGAGGAGGCTTGAGCTCCGACCGTTTAGTCCTGTTGCCGATGTGGGGGTGTTAGCTCCTTTGGAGAATGGACGGAAAAGACAGAAACTTGATCTGTTTCCTCTTCGGACGTCGGCTTCTCTTCTTGAATCGGACAGCAAGTGTTCGGTTCCAGAGTATGTGAAATCGGAGCCTCCTAGGTTTGGTATGACTTCTATATGTGGTCGAAGAAGAGACATGGAAGATGCAGTTTCTATACACCCATCGCTTATCAGCGAAAAAGCTTCCTTCTTTGGCGTGTTTGATGGGCATGGCTGCTCTCATGTAAGTTCATCGAACACTACGTACCAAAATTTTCATTTTTTTTTTCATTAGTTTGAACTTTGGATATAAATATGGCTTCTGGGTCTGGTCGTACAGGTAGCTTTTAAGTGCAAAGATCGGCTACATGAGATAATGAAAGAAGAAATTGCGAGCTTGGAGGACGTGGAGTGGAAGAAAACAATGGAGAGAAGCTTTGAAAGAATGGACAAAGAAGTTGGCGAGTGGAACACGGAAGACAACGGTGTTAATTGTAAGTGTGAGCCCCAAACCCCGAAGTCCGACGCAGTTGGATCCACGGCTGCGGTCGCCGTTGTGACGGCTGACAAGATCGTCGTCTCCAACTGCGGTGATTCCCGTGTAGTGCTTTGCAGAAACGGCGTCGCTGTTCCACTTTCCTCCGATCACAAGGTGAGAATTTTTTTTTCTTTTTCTTGGATTTACTTTGTTTAAAAGTTGACGTACACGACCCGGTTGGTGACTGTTTGTCTCTTTTTGAATCTGCAGCCCGATCGGCCCGATGAGTTGATTAGAATCGAAAACGCCGGGGGTAGAGTAATTTACTGGGATGGAGCCCGAGTCTTGGGAGTTCTGGCGATGTCAAGAGCAATCGGTAAAAACCAGGCTCTAAACCATTCATTCAAAGCTTGTTTGATTCTAGTAAAAGTTTATATATTTATATATAATGGTGATTAGTAACTTCATGATCTGTTTGGATGTTCAGGTGATAATTATCTGAAGCCTTATGTGATATCGGAGCCGGAGGTGACGGTGACGGAGAGGACGGAGGAGGACGAGTGTCTTATCATTGCAAGCGATGGTCTATGGGACGTTGTATCAAACGACATGGCTTGCGGTGTGGTACGGGCGTGTCTTAGAGCTCGGAATCCGGCTCCGCCGCCGGGGTCACCAGACGGCGGCACCTCCGTGAGCGGAGGGGCTGTTGAGAGCTCCGATAAGGCCTGCTCGGACGCATCGGTTTTGTTGACGAAGTTGGCTCTGGCCAGGCACAGTACGGACAACGTGAGCGTTGTGGTGGTGGATTTGAGGAGGAGCAATTCGCATGAAAGTTGATTAAGGATGATAATATAGTACTAATTATAGTTTAGTTATATAAGTTAATAGAATTAGATTGATTATGTTTGGTATTTGTAATCCTTCAAAGAAGTGGAAGGAAGAATTTAACACTCGGGATTTCATATCGAGATGTTGAAGAACTAATGAAGATGTAGTTCTCTACAAGTGTTAAGAAAGTCGTTCTGTTTTTTAATTTTGACTTGTTAATGGGTGAAAATAATTAATTTAAGTCGTATAATTTATAAATTATTATATATGTATATTAAGACGATTTAATTTTGACTTGTTAATTTTGACTTGTTAATGGGTGAAAATAATTTATTGAAGTCGTATAATTTATAATTATTATATATATATTAAGACGATTTAATGCATTTACTTTTATTTTTAATTCATTATCTTGTGAAAAATAATTGGAGTGACTTATTTAATACATGCAATTTGCTAATTATTGCATATGTAAGTATTATTACAAATTATTTTAAACCTGATTTGACACTCGAAATAAAAACTTTAGATTTACGATTAAACACAAAATAAATTTTAAATGTATTAGAACCTAAGAACATACATAAAAGTTAATTACTAATTAAAGATGAATCAACTATTAAACACATAATTGAAATTAAAACAAAATAAAGCCTTGAACAATTTAATACTGAATTAAAATTTAAATCTGGAATTATTATTAATATTTAAGAGTAAAGAATGTTCTAAAGAATGAATAAGAAAATTAAATCTTAAAGTCAAATTGAATGCATAAAATTCGGCTATCTAAAACAATTAAATCAATCGGAGACTATAAAAAAAATAAAAGAACAGAACCAATCAACAAGTAAACGAAAGGCTGAGACAGAGAAACTAAAGAATAAAGCCAAGAAGAACTATAAACTGCAAATTAATTCTTCAATCTCCGCGCCGTCTCCCCGTCCTTTCGCTGTCTCAAAGTTGCCGCTGCTTTTTCCCAAAACCTAGGAAATTTGTTTGTCCCTCCTGAATTGCTTCCTCCCAAACCCCGACTGACTTATATATATATATCCTTCAGACTGCAGGGCCCCAGCTGAGAAGAGAAGCCCATCCGAGTAGGTCCAGCGCCGATCCAGCGTCAAGGTCCAAGCGTGCAGGTCTGCTTCTCCATGCGGTCCAGACTCCAGATTCGATCCACTCCGGCGCAGGCTCCTCGCAGACGCGGGTCCGTCACGCGGAGCTCGGGCTCACCTTGCGGAACGCGGGCTCATCAGGCGGAATGCGGGCTCTCCACATGGGTCTCGCTCTAGCAGGCCCAGCAAGGGGAGGCTTCTTGGGTGGGCTGCGCAGTCCAGGCTCCAGCTCTCCTCTTTAGTTGGTCTATAAGTGAGCCCTTGCACCAACAATTAGTTTAGCTCCAGATTTTATTTATTTATTTATTTTTCTTCTAACTTCAATTTTTAATTTTTAATTTTAATTTATTTAAAGCGCACTTGTCACCCTTTTAAATTATTTTTGCACTCTAAGTTCAAATTTGTATGTAAACATAGAAAGAGGTTAATTCAAGCCTTTAAATAATAGAATAGGGATGAAATTATGTCATAACACATATAGAAATACTATAAAATACATCCCTATCAAAAGCAAACACACTAAACATACTATTTAAAATATTTACACCCTAGAATAATTGACACTAATTCTTTTAATATTAACTCATTCAAGATCCTTGACAACGATGCTAAAAACTTGTTGTGTTAGTTAGTTAACTTAAAAATGTGGAGCGCTTTTAACGATTTTATTTTGAAAGCGAACTAAATTTAGGCAAGTGCACCTATTGAATAAGTAATAAAGTGGAGTAATTTTAAAACTCCGAATGCCAAACCCACGAGGAATGTATGATTGGTTAAGTACCAAATTAATTAGATTACAATTATCTAGAAAAATTCCAAATTAAATGATTAAAAAGTTGAAAAATTACTAAACTATATTACTATGCCTCAAACCTTGCCAATTTAAATTATAAAATGATTTCTAAATTATTGAAAATTATCAAATTGTGGAATTCAGCTAAGGATTAGGTGATTAATGAATTAATCGAGCTCTTAACAATTTTAAAGGATGATTTAGAGTTCTTTCATGAATTTAAGACAAAGCTATGGTTAAGACTTATGTCTTTTCTCTATTAAACTTATTTTAAAGTTTGGTTATGCTTTAAATCTGATCAACGAGCTTTAATTTCAAGAAGATGATTTATTGATTTGTAGTCTCGAATCTCTAACTCTCACAAATAATCAAAATTTTGTCATTAATTGATTGATTTGTGTTGTTTATTGATTTATCCATCAACCTAAGTTGATTTCTCAACTTAAGACCTTAAATAGAAAAAAATCAAACCCTTTTACATGCATCCACGCTCTCTTAAAACATTAAACCCTAATCTTAAGATGGAAAATTGATTTAGCCACACATGATCATCAAAGCATACAAAACATACATCTTAAGCCAAATACTTTGATTGATCCGAAAATATAAGTTGAATTAATAAGTTTAGAAGTTACAAAACAAGTTTAGAAAGCTCTTATCTAGACAACAACTCAGCTTTAAAATCCACAATAACTTGCAGAAAAATCAAAGAACATAAGAGAATATAAGCATAAGAACATGAAATTTGATCAATAAAAAAATAGAGAAAATATAACATTAATCTGAATATAGAAACCCCTTATAATGGTTTAGAAACACAACTATATGTCTTAGCAATGTTATCTAACAAGAAGAAACTCAGAAAACACAATATAACTATAATTACAAGTGTTTGAAGCTAAAAAACTCAAAAGAAAAACTAAAAGAGTCCCTATATTGTTTTGTTATTTTTTAGGTTGTCTGGACTCCCATTTGGTACTAGTAGACAATGGCATTAATTGAAGACATAACACAGCTGCAAAATTGGAGATTTGGAGTTGATATTGGTAACTGATGCATTAATGGCACC
Source organism: Pinacopodium congolense (assembly GCA_028565735.1). Taxonomy (NCBI): domain Eukaryota; kingdom Viridiplantae; phylum Streptophyta; class Magnoliopsida; order Malpighiales; family Erythroxylaceae; genus Pinacopodium; species Pinacopodium congolense. The sequence goes on along the minus strand of JAOXYD010000091.1, from coordinate 100,941 downwards.
CTGACTAATGCATAATGGCACCTTGTAGCCCATCATTGATGGTCGAATTTTTACTTCTTAATCTTGGGGCTACATACCCATGTTAATGGTTGACAATTTAGTCAAACTTGGTCTTTTTGTACAATTTCTCCAATTTAGATCAACATTTTGCAATCAAAACAAATCAACACATAAATTAACCAATTAAACACATAATTAGAGGAATAATTCATCAATTAATCAATCAAAATGAATTAAACTAGCCCCTAACAATTCTAGAAAACAAGATTTTCAATTAGGCTTAAACAAAAAAATATGTATTTGTTATAGAAATTTAAGCACTTTTGTAACCTTTTTAAAATTTCAAAACCCTTTCAGAGTTTTCCTAAACTTCTAAAAGTCATTATTTATGCTTCAAAATCAATTTACATAAGTTTCAAACACATCTCCAAGTGATTTTGAGGACCAAGACCTTTCAATTAAGATAAAAAAACCAACATGTCTTGGTTTATGACAATTTGAGTACTTTTTGAACTTTTCAAATACTTTTAATATTTTCTAAACCTTCCCAAATCATTATCTCATTAAAATATGACTCAAACATGCTTAGAAACTTCTAAAAACATCTTACATTAAGAGAATTTTCTTTAAAACCTTTCACAAAAATCCCTCTTGATTATGAAACAATCAATGCATAATTCCTAATATGTAACGTAATGATTATGCAAACATGCTATGAAAAAAAATCCTAAATGCAAATTATTATTCAAACATTAAACCCTTAAAGCATTTTTAAAAAGCAACACTTACAACCAAAAATACAACTATAAATCTATTCAAACTTGATCTTCTTAAACTTGATCTTGACATATATGAATAGTAATAAAAACATTATATGGAGATTTGTTATGTCTAGCAAATTCAACTCCTTAAATTTTCAATGATCTTTCTCTTGTACAAGAAATTGAATTTGTACATGTAATTGAATTATGGAATGGCTTATAATATATTTGGAATTCGTCATTGAGACATTATGTTATTGTGACTTTTAATTTGATTTTTTTAATCTATATGTAAATAACATATTTTGATTTAATTTTATAAATATTATTTGAGTTCTAATTACATTATGATTGTTAAATATATACAATCCCTTAATCCATAAGCCATGTTCTCTTGTTATCACCACATAAAAAACTCTATACTTAATAAATGATATGGAAGCCTTTAGTCCTTTATCCATGCCATATGGAAGTGGTAAATTTCCAATAGTAAGATATGTGCACGCTATATGGAAGTTTGAACAATTTACTATAACTAATTACAGAGAGTAGCCTTATGTTAGGTGCATAGGATACATTGTTTTTCATTGAAATTTGATGCACATTTAGTCCAAATTTAGTGATTAAGTGTTTGATTTTTGTATGGATATGTTTATACTGTAGTTTGAAGATTGAAAAGTGAGAAATATGAAAAAAAATCTATAGAAAATTTAGAAATCAAAAGTAAAACAACGATTAATCTGAACCACCATTTAAGGAGTTAAACGGTAGGGGTACAACGACGCCATTTAAGTCAATTTCAAGTGCCATTTAATTACTTGTCGAGACATATCTAGTTCGATCTTCCTCTCCATTAGCAGCAACTTATTCCACTTGCTTCTAACTTATACTAGACATATATATGAAATTTTAGAGATCAAATTCACACATGTAGAATATAGTTTAAGGCAGTCAAATCAAATCTTAGCTTAGATTTTTCTTCTTCTTTCTCTAAGTTAGGTTTTCTTTTCTGTTTCACTTTCTAGCTTTGTATTTGGTATTTTTAGGTTGTTTGAAAGAATTTAGGTGTTTTAAATGTGATTAAAGGTTTTATAATAATTTGGAGCTTCATTTGGTTCAATCTAAACCTTTAAATCACTTGTTTCATACTCTTACCTTACATATATTCAAGAACATCTAGTTTAACTTTGATTCTTACGTTCTTTGATATATATATATATATAATATTTTTTAATATGATTTTGAGCTAAGGATAGGTTACTAAATGTTTTGATTAAGTTCTTAACATATGTTGGATGACAATCTTTGTTTATTTAAATGCTTAAAAATTATAATATCTTGACCACTTAAGATAAAGTTGATGAATGATTAAAGATCCAAGAAATCTGGATAAATCAGTAAACAACATGATTATAATCAATAAATGACCAAACTTCAGTTAATCATGAGGGTGTTAGTATAGAAATAAGGTATTTTGAGGTTAAACTTCTTAAACTTCAAGCCTACTTTCTACATCCATAGGTAGACCATACCATACAATAGGAATGTTAAAGATATGAGATTGACTTGACTATAACTTTGTCTTAATTAAGTGAAGATACCCTAAATTAGATATTAAAACCTTTTATAACTTAGTTGAATCATTTAGAGCCTAAGCTTTAGCTAACTGTTCAATTTGGTAATCTTAAAGCAATTTGGATTCCTTTACATTGTTTGGAAGCTTTTAAGTTATTTTAATAGTTCTAACCTTCTTAATTTTGCAATCTTGAACTCTCTAGATAATTCTAATCCAAGTAATTAAGTATTCATAGCATTTTCTCTATGGGTTCAACATTTGAAGTTTTAAAAATACTCCACTTTATTACTTGTTGATAGATATACTTGTTGCAATAATTGGTTTTAATTAATTTTGATTTGCATAATAATTGATTGATTTATTTGAGTTTATTTAGTATTAGACCAACCAACAAAACCTTTCGTATCACATGGACATGCTTTAATATGGGAGGCATAAATTACCATATAGGTGTGCATAAAGGAAAAAGGCACAAATGAGAAGACCTCTAGACTTTTCTGTAGATAGAGTTCGACATCCCTTAGTACATAGGCACACTTTCAGGAAGAAAGTAGTAATTAAAAGATATAATTAAAGAAAAAAGGTGATTTTTCTTAAAGAATACTATAATTTAAGATAAAAGTTACCTTCCTTAAAATGTAGGCATGCCTTAAGGAAGGAATGACAAATGCGAGACTTGAATGAACAACAATTGAGAAGACTTATTATGTACCTATAAGAGTCATCTCAATTATAGACAGAAGGCAATCTTTCGTAAGGTATGGTGTTGTCAGTTTTCTATTAAGTCCAATTGATCCAAATTAGTTCACAAATTAAGTCCTTAAAGCATACATGTTCTTCCTTTTTTAATTTCAAACCAATGATGATGGCGAGTGCACAAGTCACAAGTAATATTTGGAAATATTTTAGATATGAGTTCTCGTTCCATAGGGATTCACCAAATTGCAACTACTAAATCAAATTAGGTTACAATCATCTAGAGATTCTGAATCAAATGAATTTAACTACTATATTTACCAATTAAATTTAAATTTAAAGTTATGTAGAATAACTTAGTTGGAATAAAAGAATTGCCTAATTGATAAATTGGTTATGGTATTGGTTTTTAATGATTTAAATGGATTAATTATGGATTTAAAGACTTACCTTAGGTCACTTCACTAATTAAAAGCCATGCTATGATTAAGACAAAGCCTTTTCTCTAATTGCTTAAGTTAAATTTTGGTCATTCATCAATCTCTAAGCATTAGGCATAAAGTTTAATAAGCTTCACCTAAAAATTCAACATTTCATATTAAAGCCCTCAAGATAAATCAAGTTTTGATCATTCAATAATTTAAATTAGGTTTCTTAGTGATTTGTCCAATAAAATAGATAGATTTCTCTAATCCTAAGTTGTTTCTTAACTTCATTCTAAGTGTTTAGTTTAGAATAAGCCTTAATCTCTTCATTTAAGTAAAGAACAACCTTCAATCATGTATATAAACAAGTTCAACACATATTCAGATGATTAAAGAATCATTCCAAAACCAAGAATTGAATCGGCCACTTCTTTTCAACTAAGAGAATTATATTATACTTATTATATTCAACATGTTCTTGAACAAATGATAACTACAGGTGAAGTTTTAATATATAAAAAAAGTTAGAATGCATCAATAATAGGCCACAAACATGTTTACATGCTTGAATCACGTGATTGAGCTTCCACAATCCTTAACTAACATCATATCTATAAAACAAGATAAAAAGATGAAGAACAAAAGAAAAGATCCCTAGAATTAGCACAATCTGATTTTTTCCCTTTTATTCCATGGTTCAGGTGGTGCTTCTTGTTGTGTTTAGCTTCAGGCAGTTAGCATATATGCTTAATACATATAAGAGCAAGTTGGCAAGTTGCAGTCAACGAGTATTAAAGATCTAGCTAGGTTTGCCTTAACTACTTCTTAAACAACACTTGGAAAGGAGTACAATGACGCAGTTTAATGTCCCACATTTGAGTCCCAAAATAGAGTAAACTGCGAATCTTTAAGAGTTAAACATGAGGCTTCCAAGTAATGCCTTTTTGTTTATAACTTAGCTTCATTCTTCACATTTTGATTCATTTCCACTTCAATTGGGTTTCCATATGTAAATCAAACAATCCAAGACACACATTAAATAATTTAACATCAAGATATAGCGAATTAACATCAAAATATCATGAAAAACTATATAAAATGAACTCCTATCAACTACCCCGCACTTAAACATTTTCTTGTCCTCAAGAAAATTAATCCATTATCAAATTCACAATAATATCTAATCTTAGGAAATATAATGTCAATTTAATAGCCAATGTCATTGAATAAATTTCCTCAATCGTTCAATCAATATGACAAACCAAAAGGTTATGAAATTGATTCGTCTAATCAAGTCATAAAAGGACTTAAATCACCACATTCATCATAAGTTCATATTTCCATTCCAAGTCTCAAATAAATATAACTCAAGCAAAAGGTATCATCTTTTTAAACAATTCCACATCCTTATTCATTTAAAAATAAAAATATTTAATAATTATGTGAGCTTGGCTTGCTTGAGATGTCATTTAATCTTTTTACGCAAAGATGAACATTTTATCGTGAACATCCTTGGTTTCTTAATTAAATCACCTCACATTAATTGAATACTAACACCACTCTTTAACTTCAACCGATTGTTTTGAAGCTAGTAGAGTGAATGACAAACTTGCTCACTTTTAATAAATTTTAAACACAATTTTGCTTTTCTTTTCTTTCTTTTTCTACACGTTTTTTCATTTTACTTCCATTTGATCATTTTTAAACAAGGATGATGAGATATATAAAATGTAACAAATTGCTTGGACATATTAATTTTAAAATTTTAATATAAAAAATGGTCATAAGGAATTAATCATTTAAAATAGGAAATGATCTAAAATCCATTGCTCATCAATTGTTAAAATTAAAAGCATAACATTTTAATAAGATAAGAGAATGAAATCAAAAGGAAGAAAATTTTAATAATATGGAGCTAAATTAAAAAATTCTTCCAAAAATTATAGATTAATATGAAAAAGATGATAAAATGATGTACTAATGGACAAAAAAAGCAAATGTGTAAACACGGTATCCCTCCCCTACACGTAAGGGTGAACATTAGTCTCTAATGTTAATAAAGCATAAAAAAACTTAAAATGGGGGATAAGGAGCATAAATAACTTGGATAATAAGTTCTCTTGATGATCCGTTGAAATGAAGATTGAAATTTGAGCATAATCATTAAAAACAACATGCTAGATACCACAGAAAAAGATAAAAGCATAAGTGGAACACAAAAAAAAAAAACAAAAGAATGCTCCATATATATAAATATACCTACTAAAGTACCTAAAAGGGAGCATATGCATCTAAAGACAAAACAAAGAAAGAAACAAAAGGAATACAACAAAAGAAAGGAATTAGGGTAATAAAAAAACAAAAATCCCTAGGTAAGAAATCCTAATTCCACTAATTAGGTGGTGGCAGTCAAACACGAACATAGTCATAAAGGACACCAATCTGACTACGGGCTCGATCCACTCTCTCCTGAACATCATCAACCTTAGACTCAATCCTCAAAATATGCCGCTTTAGATGAAGGAATATAGACATCTAGTCATCAGTGACAAAAGTAGGTCAAACAGAAGGGGCATTAGCAGCAGGAGGAGGGCGATGGACACTAGGGGTGACTTCAAAAGAAACCTCACCCATACATTCTTTAGGTGCTTAAATTGGCTCAAGCACAGGGGCTTCATCATCATTAACTCTCTTAATACCATAAAGAGGATTTCAAGTCAAGTTGCACCACTCACCACCCATACGGGCATAGTTCCACAACTTCAAAATAGGACAATCAATGATGGAGGAAGGTATGGCTGGATCGCGACTTGACTCTCGAAAGAAATACCGGCCTCCTAAAGAATAATTCAAATCATTAAGGATGGGAAGAAAATGTTATTATTTGTGTGCTTGAAGCAGACTACATTCCAAATGCTGTTCAAAGAGAGAGAGAGAGAGAGAGAGAGAGAGAGAGGGTAAACCCTCTATGGCTCCTAAACTATTAAATATCTTATGTAAAATGTAGATATCATCATGCCTAATCCATTGGCGCATTGGAACTCAATAAAGAAACTATTATCCTCTTTTGGGCTGACAATTGATAAATGGGATAATAACATTTACCTGGTGGCTTGACGAATTGCAAATCAGCTCGAGCCACCTTAATAAAAAAATGAGGGATCTGACTCCACACTATCACCATGTACTCTATTAACTCGATGAATATAAGGTTCCCAAACATCTGGTAACCTAAAAGAGTAGAAAGTGAAGTTTAAGTGATAGTAATAGGTGTACCTCTCACAATCGAATGAATATCAAAGAGATCATTAATATCTTTCTCTTTAATGTTGGCATAAAATTCTCGTACTAGTAATGGGTAGTAGGGGCCAACTAAGAGAAAAATAGGGTCCAAATCAAGAGCACAAAAGGCACTATATACGTAAAACCCAACATCCAAGGAAAGGGTGAGAGACTTTTCTTCAATAAATTGGTTTAAGAGGTGGCTCGCAAACTAATTAGCGTTCCCTCAACTCGAGAAGTGGGATTCCTCGAAGGTAGGTCACTTTCTTGAGCTAGAAGTACCTTGGAATTGTCTAAGACTTATTCTGCCTTTGTTCAGAAAATTCACAAATTTTTTTGAACAAATTAACGCACAAGATTAATACCAAAATATAGAGAATAATTCAAGGATTCCAGTGGGACTAATATTATTCCAAAATAATGCTTAAATCACAAGAAAAATGCAAATAAAGAGGCAAATATAAATAGTTCCTTTGACAATTCCAAGCCATTTTAATGCATTTATGGAGTTTTTTTTGGGGTGATTTAAGGTTAAATATTAGAGCATGTAATTTCATTCAATTGGAGCCTAAAAACATGAATTTTGGGGGGGGGGGGGAATTAGAAAGAAAGTAAGGATTTTAGGTTTAAGGGTGAGGCTATGTCGCAAAGGAGAAGAAAGGAGGAAGAAGACAAAACTTAAGTTGAAACTGCATCGTTTCTATGCTTCACAGGGACTTAAATGGCAAGTACTAGAGAGTTAAAGGCTGTTGTTTTAGTACCACCATTTAACTCTCTAGGCAGACTTAAACAACGGTTTAGACCGTTAAATTCCACCGTTTTACACCCCACATTTAACTCCTGCAGAATCGTCTAAAACTTAAATTTTCAACTCAATTCCTCATATAATTAACCCTAATTTAATCCTAAATAAAAATAAAAGGTTTACACAACTAATTTGCTCAAGATCAGGCTTTAAAAACACAAAAATTTAAGAAGGACGAGCTTGAAAATATTGAAATTTAAAATAAAGCTAAAATAAAACTAAAAAGGCTAAAAAGAAAATAAATAAAAACCTTAAGGAAAACACACTACAATCAATGTAAACAAATTAAAAGGGACCTAAAGAGCTAAGAAAATCAATCTTAACATAAGTAAATTAAAAGAAAAATATAGCTAAAACTTAAAAGAGCGCACTTAAACAAATTAAATTTGCAAAACTCAATTAAAAAAATACTAAACGAAGACCAAATAAGCAACTTAAATAAAAAAAAGAAACTTAAACCTAATAAAACTCAACCGAAAATTTAAACTACTAAAAAGTAAAGAAATAAAAAGGAAACAAGAAAGACTAGAAAGATAAGCCTTTTAAAAGAAAGAACAAGAAAACTAAAAACACAAACAACCTAAAAGAAAGAGAAATCACATAAAAACTCTTAAATAATTAAAAGAAGAAACTACCTAGTGGGGGGAGAGAGAGAGGATAAGAATTTTAGTAGGTTCATTAACCTTACTATGTAAATAACGCTTGGCCATTTGTCTATTGATCTTAAAAGATAACTGACCATTTGAAACTTCAATGGTACCAAAAGGATAGACATTAGGCATATTATAAGGACTAGTCCATCGAGATTGCAACTTTTTAGGAAAAATTTTTAAGCGAGAGTTGTATATTAAAACTTTGTCACCAACTTTTTAATCATGAGGAATAATATTTCTTTCATGCCATTTCTTGGTCAGTTCTTTATAAAGTGTGGCATTTTCGTACTCATCAAGGAAAAAATAATCCAATTCATTTAATTGAAATAATCTTTGTTTTCCAAATTTCCTGAAATCATAATTTAAGCAATTAATTGCCTAAAATGACTTATGCTCCAATTCAACAAGAAAATGATATGATTTACCATAAACCAAGCGATACTGAGACATACCTATAAGTGTTTTCAAGGCAGTAAGATACGCCATAATGCATCATCCAAGTTCAAAGACTAATCTTTCCAAGATGAAGTAATAGTCTTTTATAATATTCTTTTGATTTCACGATTTGAAATTTCCACTTGATCACTAGTTTATGAATGATAAGATGTGACAACTTTACTAGTGACATCATATTTAGCAAATCAAATTATCTATTGCAAAAATGCAATTCTCTATCACTGATTATAGCTGTTGATGTACCAAATCTTGTAAAAATGTTGCTATTAAGGAATTTTACCACATATCTTGTATTGTTAGTAGGTAATGCGACTGCTTTGACCCATTTTCTTACATAATCTACTGCGGCTCAAATATATTGATTAGCATATAAATTAAGGAAAGATATCATAAAATCAATACTCCAAACATCGAAAACTTCGCAGGCTAAAATATTATTAAGAGGCATTTCATGTCTCCTAGAAATATTTCCAATTTTTTGGGCTATTATCACAAGATTTGACATGAGTATATGTGTCTTTAAATAGAGTTAGCCAATAGAATTCTGATTTTAAAACCTTGTGCATAGTGCTTATAGGCTCGAATTTTCCTCCAACTTCCTTAAAATGACAATGAGTTAATATAAAAGGCACTTTTTTATAAGGCACACATCTTCTGATAGTTCCATCTCTACAAACCTTGTACAAATATGGATCATATCAAAAAAAAAATTCTAACATTCGAGAGAAATTTAGTTCTTTGTTGAGAGGAGTAATTATGAGGAATAATATTGCCAACTAAATGATTAACATAATCAGTATACAATGACAAATCATCCTTAACTACTAACAAATGTTCCTTTAAAAACATTTCTTTAATATCCTGTTTTGTTCCTTGTTCTATGACTTCTTCATTTAATCTTAAAAGGTGGTTAGTAACAAAGTTCTTAACACATTTCTTATCCTTAATTTCTATATCAAACTCTTGGAATAATAAGATCTATCTGATCAATCTCAACTTTGCATCAAGTTTATTCGTCAAACATTTCAACGTTGAATAATTAGTATACACTATCACCTTTGATAAAACTAAATAAGATCAAAATTTATCGAAAGAAAAGACAACAACCAAAATTTATTTTTCAGTCATTGTATATTTATTTTGAGTCAATGTCCTACTTGCATAATATATTGGATGAAATATTTTATCCTTACTTTCCCCAAGAACTACTCTAATTGTAAAATCACTTGCATTCCACATTAATTCAAAAGGCAAGGACCAATCTAGTCTTAAGTAATATATGGAAATGTTTTATATCTAAGTTATTATTCCACAGGGACTCACCAAATTGCAACTACTAAGTCAAATTAGGTCACAATTATTTAAAGATTCTGAATCGAAAGAATTTAACTACTAACTCTATCAACTAAATTTAAAATGTCAAGTTCTACAAAATAACTTACTTAGAATAAAAGGATTTCTTAATTGATAAATTGGTTATGGAATTAGTTTTTATTGATCTAAATGGATTAATTATGGATTGAAATATTTTTTCTAAGATCACTTCACTAATTCAAAGCCATGCTATGGTTAAGAAAAGGCTTTTTCTCTAATTGCTTAAGTTGAGGTTTGATCATTTATCAATCTTTAAGCATTAGGCATAAAGTATAAGAAGCTTAACTTAAAATTTTCAAATTTAAAATTATAACCCTCAAGATAAATTAAGGTTTGGTCATTCAATGATTTAAATCAGGTTGTTTAATGACTTGTCCAAAACAATATGTAGATTTCTCTAATCCTAACTTTTTTCTTAACTTTATTATAAGTGTTTAGTTTAGAACAAGCCTTAATTTCTTCATTTAAGCAAAGAACAACCTTCACTCATGCATTTAAACAAGTTTAGAACATATTTAGATCATTAAAGAACCATTCCATAATTAAGCATCAAATCAACCACTCATTTGAATCAAGAAATAGATCATACTTATCATATTCAACATATTCTTGAATAAATGATAACTAAAGGTGAAGTTCTGTTTCTCAACAAACTCTCCACTACTGACAGACTATCCAAATTTCTACACATTTAGACTATTTTTTTCTCTCTATAA
>JAOXYD010000091.1:50369-61721 GCA_028565735.1 Pinacopodium congolense | reverse complement strand
CATAGAAGTTTGACTAAACCTCGTGCTCATGAAGGAGGCACCTTCCAAATCCCCTAACTATAGATGTCAAATCTTGCCTATTTGATAATTTTAAAATTATAAAGACTTAATTGATAATTTACCAAATCACAGGGATCTGGATGATTTTAACCTTAAAATAAATTATGAGATATTAAATTACATTATAATAATATTATTTAAAGCATTAAAAATAAATTAAAAATATATTGTATATAACACTATTTTAAGAGTTAATTACACCTATATAATTTAGTTCTTTTTTATTTTAATTTCTAATTTTTAAAAATTACATCATTTTTGTAATTTTTCTTAATAATACTAAAATGGTTATAGTATATATAATATTGTCTTTAATTAAAAAAACACACGACATTATATTACATCGTTTTTTTATATGGTATAAATAAAATATCTTATTTACAGTATAAAGAAATGATTTACTATTAATTTCTTCCTTAATTTTTTAATTGAACATGATCTTAAAGATTTTTTAATTAATAAGTAAAATAAAAAAAAGGCAAATAATAACATTAAGAATTAACATTAAGAAAAGGCCCTGCCGACAAAAGGCTTCTCTCCGTTTAAGCCTTTTTAACGTTATCTTTGACGGCGTTAAATTCCGTACAAAATCAGTTAAACTGCTTTCACACGTAGCTAACAAAAACTCAACACTCCCTCCATCACACTCTCACAACAGCTATCAAGATCTATACTTCTCGTAAATCCAATCGATGAAGCCATAGCTGCGGGCATGGATCTCTTCAAGAACCCTCTGTTATTAAAGATCACTGCTTTCGTTTTCATCACCATCACCTTCTTTTACTTGGGCAGGCACTGGTCTAATGGCGGCAGCGGCGGCTACCAGCAGCTCGTATTTTTCTCGACGCCGGGCGAGTCCGTTGGAGTTTCGCCCAATTACAACAGGGACTTCAATGTCACCGTTCTTGTTTTGCAGAGCCAGACCCATACCGTCGCCGACAAGATATTAGGAAGAGTTCCTGCTTTTCCTCCTCCGCCGCCGCCATCTCGGGTGAATCGGACTTTTGGGATTATAGACAGTGAGGGGAAAATGAGTAATGATTTCGAGGTTGGTGAGTTTGACCCGGAGGTTGTGAAGAGTCGGTGGAAGGAGACGGAGGTTGAGAGTGAGGGGGAGGGTTCTAGGGTCAGGATTAAAAGATTTGGGCTTTGTCAAGTGGGAATGAGGGAGTATATTCCTTGTTTAGACAATCTGGGGGCGATTAAGAAATTGAAATCTACGGAGAGGGGGGAGAGATTTGAGAGGCATTGTCCGGAGAAGGGAAAAGGATTAAATTGTTTGGTTCCGCCTCCTAGAGGGTACCGACAGCCGATTCCGTGGCCTAGGAGTCGCGATGAGGTACTGCTGGTTTTTTTTGGAGCCCATTATTTTCTTCTTACCAGTGGAAGTGGCTGGTTTATTGGAGTTCAATTAACTAAACTTTTCTTTTGGCCTTCTTTTGATTCCTAGCATAACAGTATCAAAATTAGATAACAGAAAGTGAAAATGTGATATTGACTCGGAATTCCTTGATGTTAGCTATTGGGTTGCCGTTAATTGAGTAGAAAATTGTTGGATGTAGTAATTGTTGATTGTTTTTCATCTTCTGAAAAGCATTCATTTACGTTATTGGCCAATATTCTTATTGGGATACATGATTTCTTACAGGTATGGTATAATAATGTTCCTAACAACCGTCTGGTTGAGGATAAAGGGGGTCAAAACTGGATATCCAAAGTGAATGACAAGTTTAGGTTTCCTGGTGGTGGTACACAATTCATTCATGGTGCAGATAAATACTTGGATCAGATTGCGGAGGTCCTGAACTTCTTAATTTATCTTTGAATCTGGGTTTGATATTCCAGCTTGATACATGATATCCCCTTTTTTTATGTAGATGGTCCCAGATATTAGATTTGGTAAACACACTCGTGTTGTTCTGGATGTTGGATGTGGTGTTGCAAGTTTTGGTGCCTATTTGCTCTCACGGAATGTCTTAACCATGTCAATTGCTCCCAAAGATGTTCATGAGAACCAGATTCAATTTGCTCTTGAGCGGGGTGTACCTGCAATGGTGGCTGCATTTGCAACTCGTCGGTTGTTGTATCCGAGTCAAGCTTTTGAAGTGATTCATTGTTCGAGATGCAGAATCAACTGGACTCGTGATGGTATATCTATTCAACTTAGTTTTTGGCTGCTAAACCAAAGGATTAAATTTTACACGTTTTACATGCTCTATGCTTCTTTTAGTATTTAAGTGATTTGCACCATCTTACTTTTTCCTTTTACGTGTTGAAATTAAGTCCTATGTATATCATGTGTTTTTGTAGTACTTAATGATAAGGTTTTCTTAATTTTGTAAACTTACATTCCTTTTTGGCTATATCGTGGTTCTCTTTGAGTTATTCATTTTTAATGTTTCGAATGCATGTCTGATATGGCATCTCATAATTGATCTTTTTGTTTTAAACATCATGATGAAGATGGAATCTTGCTCCTTGAGGTCAATAGGATGCTTCGGGCAGGGGGATACTTTGCTTGGGCTGCACAGCCAGTTTATAAGCACGAAGAAATCTTAGTGGAACAGTGGGAAGGTATCAACTGGTTTCTCATTAATCCAGTACTTACTAGGTTTTGGAAGGTTTTGCATTTCAGGGTATTTAATCTCGTCTCTCCAAGTATTATATTTATGACTTCTCTTCTTCTCTCATTCCATGTTATAGGTTGCATTGTACATTTTCCTGGTTGGTTTAGGTTATAAGACCTTAATAAAGTTATAGTTACTTCCCTTTTACATTATGAATATATTCCCTAATAATTATAGATCAAGTGCAGATATACAGGGTAGTGGGCATATCGGTTAATTAAGAATGATTCTACATATACATTTTAGCATAGATTTGGCTAATTGATTACTGTTCCTTCACATCCTTCCAGAGATGCTTAACCTTACAAGGCGCCTTTGCTGGGATCTTGTAAAGAAGGAAGGATATATTGCAATTTGGAAAAAGCCCTTAAATAATAGGTGCTACTTAAGCCGTGATGCAGGAACAACACCTCTGTTATGTGCTCAGGATGACAACCCTGACAATGTTTGGTATCTTTAAAATCCTAATTTAAATTTTTTCAAGTGCCTTCTGTGCATTGCAGGTAATTTGTGCACAGATAACATGTGGTATTAAATGGCAGTACTGTTTGAACTCTTGCCAACACGATATGATACTCTTTTTCCTTTCATTACAATATTCATTGGTTTGTCCAACACTTTTACAATCTGGTCTCTTGAAACTTAAAAGGCCTTATGAAACATATGCTTTTTCTCATATAATCTGGTGGTCTGATACCAGTTTTTTTGCTATAGATTTGATGCACTTGGTGTAATTGTAGCTATGCAGTCTGTCATTTGGTAGTCACATGGAGAGTAATATTTAGATAGCAATTTCATACTAATTCTTGTCATGAGATTCAAGGTATTATCCATTATAGCTTGTTTATATCATGCTATTAGGTATGTTGATCTGAAGCCCTGCATTACTCGGCTTCCTGAGGATGGATATGGTGCTAATGTCCCATTGTGGCCTGCCCGTTTGCATAGTCCTCCTGATAGGCTCCAGACTGTACAGATTGATGCATACATAGCAAGAAAAGAGCTGTTCAAGGCAGAATCGAAGTATTGGAATGAAATAATAATTGGATATATCCGTGCTTGGCACTGGAAGAAGTTTAAGTTAAGAAATGTGTTGGACATGAAAGCTGGCTTTGGAGGGTATTATATCTATAGAACTGAGTGTTACAGTATTCGATTCCATATCCACTTTATTTTGGCTATTCTTTTGCTTTCTGATTCTTGGTTTTGGTAGATTTGCAGCCGCATTGATTGATCTAGGACTTGACTGCTGGGTCATGAACGTGGTTCCGGTTAGTGGTCGCAACACCTTGCCTGTCATATATGATCGGGGACTAATAGGCGTTATGCATGATTGGTACCAGCCCTTGTACCTGATTAACTTGTTAAGGATTGATTCATATTTTGGATTTTGATATTGAAGGTTCTTTTTATCAATTGGAAGCCCCTATACCCTTATCATTCCTCTTCATGTAACAAATTTGCATAAGATATTGCTTCTTATTTGCAGGTGTGAGCCATTCGATACGTATCCAAGAACCTACGATTTGCTGCATGCTGCTGGCCTCTTTTCTATTGAAAGGAAAAGGTATCCCACTGTTTGCTGAACATACAAACTGCCATAGACTCTAGTTAATTGGTATTCCATTTGTAAGTTCTCTCAACTTTGTTTCTTATTTGAATCAGATGTAGTATGTCCACAATCATGCTTGAGATGGATCGCATTCTCAGGCCTGGTGGCAAGGTATATATCCGTGATTCTCTTGATGTTATGGATGAACTTGTTGAGATAGCAAGGGCTATGGGTTGGCAAGCGACTGTGCGTGACACATCAGAGGGTCCTCATGCTAGTTACAGAATCTTAACATGCGAAAAACGACTTCTACGTTCCTGAGATTATTGAATGTAGAAGCTAAGTTGTATTTTGCTAAAGGTTTCTGTAAATATCAGGCTGACAAGGCATTATAAAAGTTCGTTTACACGGCCTGAGTTCATGTTGGAGAAGATAGGATCAAGATGTAATTTGTTTTGTAGATGAAAGAAGAAATTGCTTCAATTCATTATTACTTATTATGTAGGAAACCAGAGAAGATTGTTTCGTATCTTGCCATTATGCACGAAACAGAAATTGGCTCAATTGCTGGTTAGGACTTTGGATTCTTATATTGACACTTGTCTGGGTTATCTGGAAGGTAGCTATTGAGGTTTTTTTTTTTTTTGGTGCATTAAATCTGGGGAATTCTGCTTTTGTAACCTACATTTGTAACTTGGTTGTAATAATTCATGGGAAGTGCAAGCTGAAGTAAAAACCAATCTCTTTTTCAATGTTTGTAGTCATTACAACTTATAGGACTGAAATCTTGTGCAAATTTTCTAAAAAACTAAGGCATTGTATGTTTTAATTTTTTGTTTTGATTTTTGTAAATATAAAAATTGAAAAAAAACAATACAAAAGTTAAAAAATAGCACAAAACTGAAGAAAAATAGTATAACAATAAAAAAAATATGCAAAAACTAATGAAAAGATAAAAAAATATAAATAAAAAACAGAAGCGAAAAATTAAATTAAAAGAATTTTAAAAAACTTGAAGATGTCGTTCTAGCTTTAAAATTTTAAAAGGAAGAGTGAAAGGTGACACGCCTTCCATTTTGTTTCATTTATCTTATATAAAAAAACTCTCGTTCATCTAAATTATTGAAAATTTTTAAATAATATTACAAAAATTTTAGAAACTTATTAACATTTTATCAAATTTTTTTTCAAATTTTTTTTGTATTTTTAATATTATTCCTCTAAATTATTAAAATACTTAATAATATTATAAAATTTTAAAACTGAAACTTTTATTAAATGTTTGTCAAATTGATTTTATATAAAATTTTATGCGATTAATTGTTGCATTTATAATAAAATTTGTATAATTATCTTAGGCCAATTTTAATAATAATGTAGTAAAAGTTGTTTATAAATTTTTTATACATAAAATATTTTTAAACACTTAAAATAATAAAAATGTTTCTAAAACAAGTAGAAAGAGATTTGTACCCTAAAAAAAATAATGTTACATAGATATGGTAAGCAAGTTTAGAAATATGCAAAGTTGAGACCCATATTTAATGTGCCAACCTTCTACAATTAACATTTTTAGGCCCAAGCTCTTTACCAACCCACAAGCTACTTCAGGCCCGTCCACGGCTTCCATTTCATCTATTTGCTCTACCGTCTTATTTTCCTAACAACCTGAGTGTAGTGGTTTTGCAGTTTATTTTAAGAGCAAAGCTGTGTTTAAAGCAGGAGGGAATAAGAGAGCTTTTCCCGTAGGTGATCTTCTGCTTTTACAGTCATGGACCCTTCAATAATGAAGATCCTCGAAGAAGACGAGGTGGGTATTCGACACTTCGTTCCATCCTTTTTGTTATAATCTTTGATTCGCTCAATTGAGATGTTGGAATGCTTCAAATTGTTTGTGGTTCTCCTTGCGAGGTTTCGCAGGACGAGAGTATGCATTCGGGCGCTGACGTGGATGCGTTCCAAGCTGCTCTCAATCGTGACATAGGCGGCGATGCGTCCACTTCTCAGCCGTCTGATTCTGGTACTGGTATTGGTTTTACGTCGATTTTTCTGATCAATTTCATGCCGTTATGGGTTTAGGGTTAATTGCGTTGAATAATTGAAGAATGGGAATAAGTTTATGTTAGTATTTTATGTGATTTGTCATTGTTGTTACTTTGATGTTCCATTTATCCCTGTTTTGATATTTCTTGATTGTTAAAATAAAATACAGCTGTTTATTCTCAAGAGGGCAGTCAGAGCTATGGTCAGGTGCATTCTAATTGGCAAACTACCACACAGGAAGAAAATATTGCTGGTCCCAGTCAGCAAAATGTACAGCAGCAGCAGCAGCAAGAGCAGCCCTCTTCTACCATGGACGTAAGTCAGCATGTTTCTGCAGCTGAGAGTCAACAACAACAGCAAGATGTCTTGCTGGAACCTAATGTCCATACGTTACGTCAGATACAATCACACGGTAGTACTCAACAAGGGAAGGAGCAGCAAGTTTCCATTCAGACTCCTCAAGCAACTGGGATACAAATCTCTGAAAAAAATCCAGTTACAATTTCTGAGGCTGAAAAATTGCAAAATTCGGACTTTGACTCTCAATTCATGAAGTTACAGAAGACAGGTGGTCAACAGGCCACTGGCATGGAGCAGGCTGGCAACCAAAAACCTCAGAGTAAGCAGATACCATTTGGTTTGCTGTTACCTGCCTTGAAACCCCATCTCGATAAAGACAGAGAGATGCAGCTTCAAACTCTGTTCACTAAACTAAGGGTGAGTTCCTAGTACATGTCTAACAGGTCTTTGTTCTTTTTTTTTTTTTTAATTAATGTGTTGGACCGTAATATATATGATGGCTTGATTTCTTCTTCACTTCTGTTTTTAGAAAAATGATATTGCAAAAGAGCAATTTGTCAGGCTTATGAGGAATATTGTTGGAGATCAAGTGCTCCGATCGGCAGTGCAACTATTGCAAACACAGGTTTGTAATCGATGGTTTAGGCTAATTTACACATGACAAGGGATTCCTCTTGTATTAAGCTGAAACTAGTTCTCTTGTGACATTGCAGGTTGCTTCCAACCAATCACAATTACAGTCTCAAGTCGTAGCACGTCAACATCAAGTGAGAATGCCTGTCGGTTCTCTAGTTCTACTCAGTTTACTGATTCCCATTCTTTTGTACTTCATCAGAACTGAGTCAATCCTCTGGATACATCCCATAACCCTTGTTGAGTTGTTTAAATGCAGACTGATTCAAGCCATCTGGCTGCAGAAAACATTGCTCAGAAATCCCGAGAGGTGGAACATCAGCCAGATTCTCATGTAACACAAACGAACCATATTCCTACCCCCACTGCAGGCACCGTAAATCAGGAGAGGGATCGCTCTTCAATAACTGCATCTGGACATAACATTCAGCAGCAACAGCATCCGCAGTTTCCACAGAGTTCCTTTGCAATATATGGGAGTAGTGGTGGTAATTATCGGCCTTATTCTGGAACAAATGTAACTACTTCCGGGACTTCATTCAAGCCACAGCCTCATGATTTGCAAATGAGACCATTGTCACATCATCAAAATGTGGGTACAACTCAATTAGGAGGCTCAAGCCAGGCAATGAGCATGATCAATGGGTCAAAGTTTGAGAGGCAAACTTCCCTTAACGATGCTAATAAAGTGCAGGGCAATACTGTTTCACATTACACTAACAAAGGAGGATTGCAGCAGACTGCAGCTCCCTGGCAAGCATCAGCTAACAAGGAACAAAGTTCAACCTCTTTTTCTTCAATAAGTTATGTGAAACAGGAACCTGCTGATGTGGCTACTGAGCAACATAAATCCCAGTTCTCTAACCCTCCAGGGATGTCTGCCAACACCAATGTTGAACATGGGAATTCAATGTCAACAAACACAATTTCCCCTTCAATTACAACTCAGTTGGACCCAAACGTCCAGGTATTATCTTTGTGATGAGCTTTCTACTGCATTTAGTTATTTGAAGTATGATTTTGGAGTGCTATTTCTGTTAGCATGCAAAACTTTATATTAGTTTAAATCTAAAAAATAAGTTTAAGAATGGAAGTCTTTGCCAAATTTGTTGAATTCCCAAGTCTAGTGTGGAGCAATATAGCAAAATTCTAAGGATTGACAATTCCTTTTGGTTAGCATAGACAAACTGGGCTAGGCTTTACTAAATTGCACAGAACTTGGCTTATGCAGCAACTTATAGAAAAATTACCTCGGGTTGTGCATAAAAAAGGGGGACTTCAACGGTCGGATTTCACCTTCTTAGGTTTATCCTCGCCACAGCCCTATTTGATTAAATCTTCTTTGATTGTTTTTTTAATGATATACAAGTCAGAAAGGTAAACATTGAATACTTAGTTATTGAAGTTAAGGTAGTGATTATGATCATTTATTTCTCAGCTTTGTTGGGACAAGTGCACTTTTCCTCAAGGGATTCATCCTTTATAACGAATATTAATCTGACTAATCCGGCTTACTAATGTCAAGTTTGAATATCTACTAATCTGTAATTATCAATCTGTTACTTGAATCTATCTTCCTTATAATTGCCACAGGTAGGCTCCCGAATGACCCCTGTAGCGTCTCCTCCTGGAGTGAACACAAGAACACCTCCCAAAAAACCTTCTGGTGGACAAAAGAGGCCACCTGAAGCTCCTGGCTCTTCACCACCCATGGCGAGGTGAGTAAGCTCATTTTGCTGCTTGGCCTTTTGATGCTTCAAATGGTTGGCTGTGTTCAGTTTCCTAAGACCATCTGTTCTGCAACATTGGTATGCCTGCAGTAAGAAGCAAAAAGTAGGAGCCCTTTTGGATCAAAGCATTGAACAACTCAATGATGTTACTGCTGTCAGTGGAGTTAATCTTCGGGTATGATATTTCACTAGTTTGAAGTCAGCCCACAAAATCGACATTATAATGGATTCCAACTGCTGACAATGATGTTTTCTACAGGAAGAGGAAGAACAGCTATTAACTGGGCCCAAGGAGGACAGTCGTGTTTCAGAGGCATCACGGAGGGTTGTTCAAGAAGAAGAAGAAAGGCTGATTTTGCAGAAAACTGCACTGAAGAAAAAATTGGCTGAGATTAGTTAGTATTCTTTTCGTACCTTTTATATCATATCTGGTCATCTTTAGATTTCCTATAGAGTTATCGGACACAATTATATGGTTTGCATAACTGGTTTGTGTGTTTGCTGCAGTGGTCAAATTTGGCTTAAAGAATATTGGCACTGACGTGGAACGGTGCTTGTCCTTGGTGAGATGTTAGCTCCTTATGCCTTTATGCAATCAATCTTTGTCATTATTCTGACAGAATTTAATCTTCAGGGTGTGGAGGAAAGAATGCGTGGACTTATTTCTGATCTCATCAGGCTGTCAAAACAGGTTATTTTTCTCTTTACTCACCTTCTGAACCATCAACACCCCCCTTTCTGAGTAACAAGATTCTGAACTAATTAGATGATCGATCAGTTTATATAGATAATGTTGAGTTATAATTGTGGATATATTTGTTAACTTTACTGATTTTAATTGGATCTTCACAGAGGGTGGATGCAGAGAAGCCTAGACACAGGACTATAGTTACCTCTGATATTCAACAACAAATCATGGCAATAAATCGAAAGGCTAGGGAAGAATGGGAGAAAAGACAGGCTGATGCGGAGAAGCTCCGAAAAGTTAACGATGCGAGTGGTTTTACATGCATTTCATTTCTACCATAATAGCCTTGTTTTTTTTTCAACAATGAATTAAGCATTTATTCCATGAGCTTACAGATAATTGATATCTTCAAATGCAGCCCGAGAGTGATGACAAAGTTGAAGGTGATAAGGAGAAAGATGAAGGTCGTTCAAAAGCAGTAAAGGTATTTGGGATGTTTTATATTTCTGAACATCAAAACATAATCTTTCACCAACAATCATCACATAATACGTCTACTATACAGGCCAATAAGGAAGAAGACGATAAAATGAGGACAACCGCCGCAAATGTCGCTGCACGTGCTGCTGTTGGTGTGGATGATATGCTATCAAAATGGCAACTTATGGCTGAGCAAGCGAGACAAAAACGTGAAGGAGGTACTGACGCAGCATCTGGTTCCCAGTCAGCAAAAGAGTCCAGCCGGAAGCCTGGAAAAAATTTGAAGGATAATCAAGATGCGGAAAAGAGGACTTCTTCAGCTTCTGCTAATGCATCTGGTAAGTACCCTGAAGTGATGTTCCTGACATTGAATTTGCGATCTTACCTTCTTTTTTTTTTTTTTTTTGGTCTCTTTACACCATACGTGGCATTTGGCAGGAGCTTTCAGGAAGCCAGGAAGGAACCAGACTGTCATGCATCCAGTCAGAGTGGCACGTACAATTTCTGTTAAGGATATAATTGCAGTCCTTGAAAGGGAACCTCAGATGTCTAAATCCACACTGGTCTATCGATTGTATGAAAGAGCCCGAGCTGATACTTCAGCTGAGTGATACAAACAAGTCTCAAACCACCTTAACTTTTACTAGGATGGTTGGTCATGAGATGACTGCTCAATTCGGGGTTCGACTCCTGACAAGGCGATTGGCAGACCACTTTGCTGGTGGCATGGATGGGTAATTGATTCATGGCAACACTTAATGGCGCAAGCTTTAATTTTGTGAGACACCAAGATGATCGAGAGATTGTATGATTCAGGTTCTCATGATTACTCATTCCAGGTAACCAGCTCTACTGCAAGATCATATAGATATGTCAAACAAGCTTATTTGCCATCCTAAAAGCCACGTCTGCTCTTGTTGAAAACACATGGCTTGAGTTCTTGAAGATGATGTATATCTGAATGCCTGTTAAATCCTGTATCAAACAGCTGAATTTGATTGACCAGCGATGCAAAATTGGTTCATATGGCTATATATAAACGTATTCATTACACAATAATCCATTCCTTGAGGTGCATTTAATGGTTGTTATTTGAGTTACGAGTTAAGAGGCAGTCTTTTTGATTGCCACAGGCTCCGGTTGTTTGGTTTTATTTTTATTTTTTTAAACACAAAAATTGAAAAAAATAACATAAAAAGACTAATATATAAATATAATATAAAAATAAAAAAAACTGTA
>JAOXYD010000091.1:34777-49332 GCA_028565735.1 Pinacopodium congolense | reverse complement strand
GTAACATATGGAATTAACAAATTATGGCTTAGTTTGATTACCAGGAAAAGTTTTTAGTCGACATGAAAAGTTTTTAGGGTAAACAAGCCCTTAAATTATCCCCTAACGGCTTTAAAGGTACCATTTTTCTCCTGCACATTTGTAAAATAATGCACTTTGCCACCTTAATGTTTGAAAAATAATATAATTTACCTGATAATATTTTCAAAATAGTGCAAATTATCTTTTTAATCCTAATTTCATTAAGGTTCTGATAATTGCCTCTTCAGCAATTAATCAACGGTCAATTAATAGAATTTTAGTAGAGTTAACGATTAACTAGTAAAATCTTAATAAAATTAGGGTCAAGTGAGTAATTTATACCATTCTACAAATGTTATGAGACAAATTATACCACTTTTGCAAATATTAACAACTTAAAAAACGTTAAAGAACAAATTAAACGTTTTGACAAAGTAGAAATGTAGCAAATTTAAGAATGAAGTCGAGGCAACTCTTACCATCTCATCGTTAACAGCCCTTCAACTCCTACCGGACCACGAGCATGAATCCTGCTGGTACTTATTCCAACCTATACATACAAGCCATCAAAAAGATAAAAGAAAATATGAGACTTTAACACCAAATTATAGATGTTCAAAATAATTTGAAAGTGATGAAAAGAAAATATGAGACTTTTAACACCAAATTATAGATGTTCAAAATAATTTGAAATTGATGACTTACCTCAGCTCCGAACCCAAACCGAGCTCCATCACAGAATCTTGTGCTAGCATTGTGAAAGACAGCAGCACTGATAAGAAAAAGGAGAAAGGATCAGATCAGAAAACCTAACGAATAAAGCTACATTACGTGTCAAATTCGCAATTCAAAAACTAGGACATCATGGATTTAAATAGGACAAGAAGATGACTGCTAAGCACAATAGAGTACCTGTCAACTTGACGGAGGAAAACCTCTGCAATCTCTTGATCTTCAGTTATAATGCAATCAGTATGAGCACTGCCCAAAAAAAGAGATAAATGACAAACTTCCAAGAACATTTTCTACATTTCTTCTTGAATATTTTTTTTGTTTCTATGATAGATGCAATCACTTTCGAGAAGGAAAGCGCCAACAAACCTTCCGTATTCATGTATGTGATCAATGGCGGCAAATACATTGTCAACAATTTCTACAGTGCAAGCCATAGAATTGTATTCATGATGGAATGAATGTGCCTGTGGGATGTTCAACTTCTTACTTGCCCTTGGTCCACCATATAAAGTAACACCTAGAACCAAAAAAATGGTTTGATATTCAATTAGTCAGCTAAAAAAATCATGTCTATGCTCGAGACATGATTAAGATTTTTGGATAAAGCATCTCAAAACTAGGACTCCTAATTAAATCAAGAGTAAAATATTTCACTTGATTAACTGGAACCTAGAACAACATATTTTTTGTCCTTCAACTTCAAAAAATTTCTCAATCAAATCCTACAAACCTACATCTTAAAAAATTTTCTGTTTCAGTACTTTATTTTTATATTTCAATTCATTATATCCTTTAACTTTCATTAAAGGAAACTTGGCATGGCAAAACAAATATATATATATGATAGATCTGTTTTGATGTTAGCAGATAAAGACATACCGACGAGTAAAAAAGACCCAACCAGAATCTATTCTTGCCTAAATGCCCACCTCTCCCACACAAATATGGTATCCATTATGAGTATGCTTGGTTTCATCCGTAAATAAAATCTTTTGAGTGATTTCAGTCTTGAAATTTGATGGGTGTTCGGACGAGAACATGTTTGGGTGAGAATGTGACCTGTCTATGTATCTTTACCTCCCAACATTAGAGCAAATCTGCCACTAAATACCATTTTTTTGTTAAATTTTCATGTCAGTTTTCTATTAACAAATATTGATGAAAAGACTACATTGAATTGAAACATAAAACTCAATGACAGAAATAGAAATTCTTGAAATTATAAGACTCGACTGAGAAATTTCTTAAAGTTGGAGGACCAAAAACATAGTGTACCAAAGCCATTCATGGACGTTAATGAAAATCTTAATTTGAAGTGACTAACAAAGTTCAAGGACTGAATTAGAAGGTATAATAGTTTGAGGACCAAATTAGGAAACATCATCAAGTTAAACGACTGAAAATAAGCTCGCCTCATGAAACTTAATTAACCAATATGATTATCTGTTAACAAGAAGTTGATTACTCCTTTGCAATCAGGCTTGCAAAATATATTTTTTGCTTGAGTTTGCTAAAAGTGTGATCAAACAAAAATATGAATATGAAAATTCAATAATGCAGGAAATGAATATGAAAATTCCAATGATTAACAACAAAATGCCATGTTGAAATGCCTACCTTTAGCTTGTAGATCAAATATAAGATCATTCAGCCCACCTGTCTCCACTAAATCACTGTGCACAAGAATTGTTTCCTGAATGCAGAAAATAACTGACATTAGAAAGTGCCAAGGTTAAAAATCACACAATATTGTGGAAACAATGAACAGATGAGAAAAAATTACAGGCTGAACAGATGAGAAAGATGAGAAAAAACAATGAACAGATGAGGGAAAAAAAAAAAGCTCAAATCAGTACCACTGCATTGCAGGCTGCTGGATAATCGA
This sequence comes from Pinacopodium congolense, assembly GCA_028565735.1. Lineage (NCBI taxonomy): Eukaryota > Viridiplantae > Streptophyta > Magnoliopsida > Malpighiales > Erythroxylaceae > Pinacopodium > Pinacopodium congolense. The sequence continues at coordinate 46,691 of JAOXYD010000091.1, read as the reverse complement.
TCTTTGCATCTAAGACAATGCGCCTTGCCGTTTCTAAATTAGCAGATTTGTCAACATATATATGGCAAATTCCATCTGCTTAGCAAAAAAATGCAGAATTAGTGAAATAACAATACCGCAAATCCGTAATTGTATATAAGGCCCCAGCAATGATTTATCTCACCTGCATGACCCAGGACAGGAATTTTAGTTGATTCCTTAATTTGAGAAACAAGTTTATTACTGCCTCTCGGGATCACAAGATCGATCACATCGTCAAGCTGGTACAGAAAGAAAATGTGGAGTCCAATCTTTAATTTTTCGAGTAATAAATTTCCTCTTGAAGCAAAGATTACAAAATGTCAGCCATCACTGGAAGGTTTACTTAACCTTAAGCAAATCAGGAATTTCATCCCTTGAAGTCACTAGTCCAATAAGTCGTCTCCCAACGGTATCTGGGATGGCTTCTGTGATAACCTGAGAACACAAAGTATAAGAATTTCATTCACATATGCATTGAAATTTGGAGATGAAAGAGATAAAATCTAAGGGGTTGTTTGCTATGCATTCTATTTTTGATTTCTTGTTTTTATTTTTTTGAGTAAGTAACAAAATTTTGTTTGTTTTAATTTTCAACAAAAACAAAAATTGTTTGCTTTACTTCATTTATAAAAATAGAAATAGAAAACTATAAATAAGAAAATCTAGTTTCTTTAAAATTTAATAAACAGGTTTTATAACCAAAATTTTCTACATTGAATAATGAACATAATTTATTAATTAATATGTTTTTTAAGGTATATAAGAGTGTTTGAATCTAAAAGTTTAAATTTATTTCATATTTGATTATCATCACTAAATTAGTTTTTTTATAACAAATTTCAATTAACAGAAAAAGAAATAACAATAAAAAATAAAAAAAGAAATAAAAAATCACTCAAAAAAACAGAAATGATACGAAACAATCTCTAAGTTATATTTCAAAAAGGAACTTTGTGCATGCAATATATCTCACCTTATGCAAAATAGCATTAGACCTCACAGCCTCCTTTCCTCCTTTCAAGAGAAGCCCATTCCCACTACGAATTGCCAAAGAAGCAATCTGCTCAAACAAGGTTAATATGATTTATATGAAGCTATAGCTGAAAAACACAAACCACATTGAATTTCCCTTAAAAAATAAGCATTAATTACACAATATTAGTGCCACAATTTGACTGTATGCTACCCTTACTAATGAAACCATACATCACAGGGTTCATGGAAAAGAAGTGTAGTTTTGCTACCTGTACTAGAGCGTCTGGTCGAGCCTCGAAAACTATTAGGAGAACACCTAAAGGAGATGACATCTTCTCCAGGAGGAGTCCATCAGCAAGCTGGATGCAAAGAAGCGGTCATGACAACGCAAGTAAGTCATCAATATACAATTTAGATATCATAAATTAACTTCACTAGACATCAGGAAAACAAATTCCATCTCACATTTTGGCTGCTGAGTGTTAGAAATAAAACCAAAACTGCAAACCTTGATGTGTGAAAAATGAAGGGAAAGATTAACAAGTTATGCACAAACACAAGGGAAACTTCAGCTAAATTTTCCTCACCTCAGTCCTTTTCAGAACACAGCCGATTGGGTCTTCCATATTTGCAAGCACGCGAACTGAGTTCGCTAGACTTTTAATCTGCCAAAATTACAAAGACAAGAAACTCATAAAGTAATCAAAGAAAATTTTGAAGTAAAATATCAGATGGTGAGAAAAAGAAGAAGATGAGAAAGCCAACAATCTTTGTCCAAATAGTGATTTGGATATGAAGTTGAAGCAACCCAGTATGCTTCAATAAAACAAAAAAAGTTTAAAAGCAGAAATATTAGCAGATTCCGGTATATCTTGCCTTCCCAGGCTTTAAAGCCAGTCGAGCTATCAAGGAATTCGCCATTCCAGCTGCCTCGGCAGCATCAAGATCAGCATCATTTTCTGCCTTGATGAAACTTTCATTGGCCTCAAGAGCATCAGCTATTCCCAGCAATATTTTCTTCCTATCTTCAGAGGATAATGCCTGGCACAAAGTATAATGAAGGCAAGGGTCACATCAATTCCAAAGGGAATAAACACTCTAAAAAACACTAAATGCAGAAAATCTTGTAAAACCTATTCCCATATTGTAGTACCTGAAGCCTTCTGGAACTTTCCCTTGCCGCAACTGCCATCTCACGTGCATCAAATGCTTTAGCAGAGGCCCACAAATGAGCATGTTTGTGAAAGAGAGTGCCAACATCCTCTCCTTGTAGGACTTTAAGGATGTTTTCAGGAACAAACCCACTGGCAAAGAAGAAAAAAGATTAAGAAACAACCTTATGAAAGACAAGTAGCTTGATCTCTTAACAAATGCATTTACAAAAGAAAAGAATTTTATTTAAAGAGGCCCATTTAACAAATTCGGACAAGAGATATGGATACAAATTTGTTATGTTTCAGTAAATAAATGATTTCAACTCTCAAAAGATTAAATTCCTCTGAACTGATACAATGAAATAATGTACAGGATGAATTAATACCTGGCTATAACAACAGGGACACCAGCATCAGCTGCATTCACAGCTGCTTTTACCTTAGCTGTCATTCCCCCTCTTCCCACTCTAGACTTGTCTCCAAAAGTGATCTCGGTCTGATGTACTTCTTTGATGTAAGTTCGTATCAGCTTCGAATGCGGACCACTTGGCGGCCCGCTGTAAAGGCCCTCAACATCACTCAGTAAAATAAGAAGATCAGCTTTTAGTTCCAAAGCCAGCAAGGCAGCCAAACTGTCATTGTCCCAAAATATGCCAGAAGAATCCTGCAGAAAAGCTCAAGACAAATTCAAGAGTCCCAGAGACACCATAATAGCAAAAATGAATACATTTCGATAGAGATAGTAATGGAATGGCATGGATAACATAAAAAGTACTCATGTGCCATAAAAAGAGAAGTATTAAGGTAACCCACAATTGAAAGCATAAGTTACAGACCTCATATGGATCTTTCCTGGTACTCACTGCATCATTCTCATTGAATATTGGGATAACCCTCAGAGATAACAGTGATTTTACAGTCTCATTAAGTTGCCTTCTAAAATCTTTATCTCTAAAATCATTATCAGTCACAAGAAGTTGTGCTGATGTCACATCCAACTGCACCAATAATGAGTTTCAGGTTATGGGAAAAGAAAATTCATTCATGAACTCAAAAGAGATAACAATGGCCAAGCCATTAAGCACCTGACTAAACAATGTATCATACAAAGCCATGAGACTGTTCTGACCAACAGCTGCACAAGCTTTTCCATCAAGCTCAAGTTGTGGCTTCTGAAGATCAGCAAAGCTGCAAAATACAAAAACCACAGTTGACAAATTTTTACCATAAGGGCTATAAAGAAAAGGGAATATCTTTTCACATAGAACCTAAAGTCATATGAACTTTTATGCCATGATTGGATTCTCCTTTTCATAAAAGGAGTATAACAAACTTCACATTATTTTGTATTAGTAATCACCTGCTATCCAAAACTAACTCTGTATCTAAGTTTATTTCTCCACAATAAGATCTAGCACAATTTAAACAAAAACACAGCAGAAAAGAAAGAACCTGGTGTTCACTAATCTCCGGTACTTGAGCTTCTGGCGACCAATGCCGACAGCACCTGATGTCACCACAATAACTTCATAACCTTGGGAGTTTAATTCTTTAATCTGCATTTGAAGTTGATAAAATCTAAGCGCCAGAGAAAACCATACAATGGAATTGGATAAGCACAGCCAAATAACGTTACTTGCTCACAAAGGGATCCTAATCTTCCAAGTGCCAATCTGCCATCATTTCTAGTTACAACAGCAGTCCCAACCTGCCATTATAGAATAGAAGAATATCAACAAATACTCACAACAATAATTACAACGCGATTTTCCCAATTTGGTATTTCCTAATCCAGTACTAACACGCATTGCAGACATTTTTCAGAAACTTAAAATGATATAGCTCAAATCCTTTTTTTTTTTTAATTTTCCGCCTATGGGTTCAACGAAAGGAAGAAGAAACAGGAAATCCTGAAAAAGCTCAAAACTTTGGCAGTTCCCTAGTAGATGAATGTAAGATTCAAAACAATAAAACTAGGACTCCACGTGCAATTTTCCTTTTTCATTCTTGAAACTCGCAGAAAATCATATTCCCTTGCATTGAAAAAAAAAAAAGCATAAAGAACCCATCTAGAAGACTTAAACAAAAAGAAGTTAACCCACAATGTCTACCAAAAAAACCATGAGGTAAGAAGAAAGGAGAGACCTTGATAATAAGACGTTTTACATCTTTAACAAAGGAGCGAGGAGACTCCATGTTCATGAGAATTTACGCAGGGACCGAACAAAGAAGAGAGAGAAAGAAACAGGTAGAGTTAACTAGTTAAGTAAGATTCAGAGGAAGAAGAAGAAGAAGAAGAGGAAGACACGGCGCAGAGTAATATAAGATGTGAAGGAGACAAAGCTGGCTGGTGTTCAGTTTGAGGTCAAGAGGTTTCAGCGTACTTTCACGCAAATCTAACGAGGATGCCCAACACAACGTGCCACGTCCCATTGTTTATGTAATGATAGTATGAGTAGAAGTCGTGTTTGGATGCCGAGAAAATAGAAAACAAAGAAAAAAAAATGAAATTACCCTTGGCAGCTACTTGAACAGAGACCCTGTTCTGTCCTGTCCTGTCCTGTGTTTTGGTTCCTAATCTCCATTGACAAATTGGTCCATTCAGTACCTAATGTAATTTTCATTTCAATCTATCCTTCGTTGTTGAGTTTTTTAAATTTTGAACATATTCATATTATTATCTGATCTGATACTTAAAAAAATACGATTCAAAATATTTTTTTTAAGTTTATAAAGTCAAACCAGGTACACAAATGGTCCCGAATAAAAATAAAAGAATAACGATATTTAACTCCCTATTTAAAATAAATAAATTAAATTTTATTTATAATTCTAAATTTTTATCATTAGAATAAAAAATTTTATTTTAATTTTTCGAGATGAAATTTAATATAATTAATTCAAACTTCATTAAAATAGTTTAATTTTTAAATGGATTCTACAAATCTAAAAATACATTTTTAACTTTAAAACTATTTTTACTAGACTTTTTTGTGTTAATTTTTTCGTGTGCTTTTTAAAATACTATTATTATATTATATTATTATATAATACATTTACTTTAAAAAATGCAATATCACATTGTCCCCTTTCAAATTCATATTTTCATACATAAATATAGAGAGTAGTTCTATATGTTTCTGTAGATAAATATAATGCAATTCAATATTTTTATGATTTTAAAAAATCGATATTTCATGAATTGCATTATCTATAATTAAGGTTTTATAAAAAAAATCTATTATATTTTATATAACTTAAAAAATAAAGAATTCTTTCTTCTTATTCATAAATGTAAGTCTCCTAAGAGAAAACATCACATAAATTTTATATTTAAGTCTCATTTTAAGGGAACGTTTCACATGGATTTTGTATTTTTTACTTCTTTTTTGTATTTTATTTACTGTTTGATTTCATTACTCGCACAACACTCATGATTTTCTTTTGGATTTCATGTACAGTCTTTAATTTCTTCATCTATATTTGATGTTGACAATCAATTGAAATTGAAAATGAATATCCAAGATGAAAAGAGCTCGAGATTTAATTCATAATATGATTGGTGTATGAACTAATTCATAATGTTGTATGTTTTGTGGAGTATTCTTGTGAAAAAGAAATTAATTAGCTTGAGAAAGAATCATTAGTATCCCTTGCAACTTTCAACAAATCAAAGCAACCTGTCTGCATATATAAAAAAAAAAAGCTCTAATTCATTCAACTTCAAGTAATAATGCTCAAAATCAATGTCTACTATGGAGTTACAGAACAGAACAATTGATCCCATCAAACCAGTCTAAACCAGAAGCCAAACGGCTACTCAACCCACAATTCCACTGACATCAACCAAGTAAGCTAAGCTACTTTCAACCACTGGCTATTTACACAAGTCGTTCAAGTACCAAAAATAGAACTTGAAGGTATATAAGTCTCTTTCCTCATTGTCTGATAATGGAGGAAGATGTATGTTACTGCAACCACACTCCTCGTGTTAGCCTGTTCAAAACCTACAATCTTAACTATCACAACAGAAGACTGACTCAAAATTCCTTTTGTCGATGTGCTATCTTTTTTTATGCTCTCCCAGCCGCCCAATAATCGCATGGGTTGCTGAGTAATGCCATCAAGGGCTTAAGGGAAGAACCACACTTTGATAAAGATCGCCAGTGCCAGTTGCAAACAGAATGATGCAACCAGGACAACTGTAAGATCATTCTCCTCAAGGTAAGATTTGAGGTTTGCAGCAATAAAAAAGGCCGAGTCAGCTCCTGCAACGAGTATGATGATCCACCGGAGAATCTCAACTGGGATGATCATCAAAAACTGTAGAAAATATAGGGCGCTAGCATCAGATGACAAGGTCCTTCGAGGAAGTTCAAAACAACAAAAGCACAAGGGTAATCAGACACTTACAGAGCATAAAACAAAGATGAAGAGTGAATAGCCCCACAAGCACCAAAACTGAATAAGATTGGCATTTGATCCTAGGTATTTAAGCAAGAAGTAAAATGCCAACGGCACCACAACTGCATACCCATATACTGAACATGCGGCTACATTAATATATCCAACGTCAAAGCTCCAAGAAACACTGCTGTCTGTGTTTTTCTGTATGAGGTAAGTGGCACAATTTCCAAAAGAAGCAAGCACAAATACCAATGTTGTCGAGATCCATACAAGCCCATATCTACGATAACAGAGATTAATAAAAATAGCAAATTAGGTAACTGGTGGATATTAAGCTCCTCTTATGGACCTTTTACACTTGGTTAAACCAAACCAATGCAATGCATCAAGTTCTAAAGGGCAATTGAATTCTTAGGATACTGCATCACATCATTTCACATGGTTTGTTCTATCAATCAATATCTATTCATCTGGAAGGTAGACACAAACATGGGAAAATACAGAAATGATACTTCAAGATAGTAATCACTTAGTATAAGAAGGAAAGGAATATCTCGAACTACTATATTTTATCAAAATTAGGAGGAGGAATCGAAATGAGGTATGGGACAAACAAAGCAGCAACCAAAAGGAGCCAGGGTGAGGGTAAATAGTGATTCCAAACTCACAAATCAGGGTTTGCATCAATCTTGTTGAAAAAATTTCCACCAATAGGATAGAAAGAGCTCATCAATCTGTTTAGGACAACATCTGTATCTACATTGAAGTACTGTGTGTATGATGAGACACTAAAAACCCCATGCCACTGGTTTGGTGGCTGCTGCTCGAATGCTTCTGCAAGTTGGAAGAACCATTACTAAAATAAGTAACGTGATTATATTAAATGCAGCAGCAAATATGTAATTCACGGCAATCAAAAGATAATCGCATTGCTATTGACATCCAAACATAAGGAAGGATCACACAAATTCACATTTCCAAGGCCTAATATTCAATAGATAATCGAACAACTATCATCAGATGCCAGAGGTGCATCAAGACGCTGCATTAAATAAGCCTACAAGTAGCATTTTTGGATCTAGTGTTGCATAATGCATAAAGGGCATAAAGAATACATATGGGCATATGCATATATACCAGATGGAGTAGAAAGAGATTGATATCCTCGATTGCTGCTTCCACCACCAGTGTTTGGATGAGGGATTGTTTGGGTTATTGCTTGGGGTGCTAAATTTTCCACATATAATTGTACACAAATTTGTTAGTACACTTTAAACCCTAACACAAATTAAAAGGAAAAAAAAAAAAGGAACCCTAAAGTAAAATACTTGAAAGTTCAAACCTTGATGGTTTTCGGGGGTTTTTCCTTCAGTGTCAACAGCCTATTAAGAAATGTGAAAAAGAAAAAAGATATAATCAAACCAAGAAACCTCATTTACTCCAGTTGAATCCGACAAGATCAAATTAAGTCCAGAAGAAACATTTAGAGGCAAATCAATAAATAACAGCAGAATCAACTCTTACAAATTACCAAATCTACTAATGGGTCATTCCACTTTCACTAAAGAATCCAAGAACAACAAAAAACGAATAGAGATAGGGGCCTTACAGGTACGGAACCAAGCAAGTAGCTGGTAGGGAGGTTAGTGAAAGATTCGTCCATGGCGGTTGATAATCAAATTGAATCGCGATTGGCGAAATTCTGGAGAAAGGAGGAAAATGGAAGCCAACTATGGGGGAAGATGAAGTGCTGACCGGTAATTGGTAGGTAGATGGCGCTGGAGTTTGTAGACCACGCGCCATTGCGCATCTGATCCTGGGCCAGATCATTACTTTACACGCATTGCACGCTGTGCTCATCATGGGTATGGTTATGGCCGAAGCGAAAATTATAATATTTAAATAAAATATTAAATATTTCCACGTTGTAGTTATAATTTTTTTATAAGGGTTGATTTGTTAATTTGTAGTGGTTATTTTGGATAAATTGTCTAAATTAGGTACTTTAAATAATTCATTTAATGGTAATAATTTAAATTTAATAAAATAATTTTAAAATTTAATAATTTATAGATATATAATATTTATGTTTTGTTTTTTAATCAGTAAAACACATATCGAATAGTAAAATACTAAGCTCATTTCATAATTGATAATCTTTAATGGGTATTTATTAAGAGTGATAAATTGTGTATTTTAAATAATTTATTTGATGAGTTAATAATTTTAATTTAATAAGATATTTCAATTTTGAATGTCAAATAATTTATTTAAAGAATAAACTTAAGGGGAATAATTCAAATATAAATAACATGTTCTATATAATTCATATTTTAAAATTCAATATGTGTTTATTTTGAAGTCTTTCTTTTGTTAAATTATTAAAATTAAATTAATTCTCTAACAATTTAATTACTCAATAAATCAACTGCTTAAAAATAAGTAACAATTCAACCTATTTTACATTTAGAAATTTAATAATTATGCATTTTTAATCATCCTTCGAGTTGTTAAAATAAAAACTAATTCCTTATACCGTTGAATATAAAACTTTTAAATTTATAATCACATGAAAAACAAATTCTACCAATTTTTATGAATGCATCCTATAAGGTTTTATCATACTTCTCTTAGAAAATGGTTTTAATTTCTAAGACTTTACTGGATAAATAAAAATCTTTATCATATTTTGTAAAGCCTAGCAAAAAATAACTCTATCCGACCCAAAATTTGACCAAACTCAAACGAATTAATAGAAAAGATTAGGTTTAAATTTTATTTTCTGAAAACTCCTTCTCCTTTTGTGGAAACTGTCGGCTGTAACCTTCTTCCACTCTTTTGATTTTTTTTTTTTTTTTGAAGATCCTTCAAGCATCCTCCAAATAAATCACTTGTGATTGTTGGTTATTCTTAAGGTAAGTTTAGTTTTGATTTTAGGTATTAAAAGGGAGAAGTGAGAGTGGCGAATTGGGGGAGAGGTAATCTAGAAAAAAAAATCAGGACATGAAAGAGGAAGAAGATGGTAGGCAGTGGGGGGGAAAAGAAAAGAAGAAGAGAAAGGAAGGAAAGAAAGAAAGAAAGAAAGAAAGAAAGAAGAAGAAGAAGAAGAGTGGAGAGGGAGTATTCGGATGAGAGGGAAGAGAGAGAGAGAGGGAAAGAAAAGAAAAGAAAATGGCAATTATGTAAATGTGGAGAAGTTTTTGGTGAAATTGTAATATTATAAAGTTTAGGGATTAGATTGAAATTTTAGAAATTTTGGAGGGCTAATAGGAAAAATGTGTTAGTTTATGATATTTTAGGAATTTTTATAAAGTTAAGAATAGTTTAATAAATTGGTAAAATTTAAAGTTTATCTTTATTTTATTTAGCTTAATTGTTTTACTAATATTTAAGTGTTGGTGATAAATCAGAAGGAGCGCGGGAATAATTAAGAAGTCAGAGTTTCATAAATTTCAGGTAAGTGAATTAATTAGAATGTACCATATTTTGTGTTTTATGTGAAAATTTGATTTTTAATATTTTTGTTTGAATTTGAAAAAAAAACAAAGTATCTTGTTATATGAATTTTGTGTAAATAGTAAAAAAACAAATTATGTGAAAGACAATATTTAAACATGTTCTAATTTATGAAACTTTGTGTAAAAATAAATATATTATTATTTGTATGAATTTTTGGAAATAAAATGCATTTTTGTGTGTGCTTTATGAAAATCTTAAATTAATGTGATTTTGCGAGTTATGCAATTTGAAAATATTGTATTATGAAAATTTTGTGTGATTTGTGATTTATTTGAATTTCTTATGAGTTATGAATTAGAATATGAATATTATGCAAATTTTGGTTGTATGAAAAATATGTATACAATACGTGCGAATTTTGTGATGAGTTATTGAATGATAGAATTAGGTGACGATGAAAGAAAATGACTTGACGTGATGATGGTGAATTTGTGGAATATCAAGAGAATATAATGAAATTGTAGTTTGTGGCTTACCTACATAGATTTATACTCGATGATCTTAATTTTTATGCGATATGATTGATATTGATTATTAGGCAAGTGCAGGGATATTCCAAGAGTGGGGATATCCTGAGTGATTTTATTGGTATTCTAGGGGTGGGGATACCTATGATGCTTCCAAGAGTGGGAAGTGTCCTGCATGTTTTATTTGATGAGATCCGATATTCCAAGAGTGGGAATGTCCAGGATATTTTCAGGAGTGAAAAGTGTCTTGTGTGGTCTATTTACCGGCAGACCATTGGATATAAGTCTATTAGGTTAAGTAGGCCCTAAAATTTAAGAAAAATATTAAATAGAAATTCTAGAAATTAGAGTATGGATTAAGAATAATAAATAAATATAAATTGTAATATGAAATTGCGATGCGTTGCGATGTGATGATAGTATATTTATATATATTCATTTATATTTGTATGTGTTATATGTTGCATGATGGGTACATTATAGTTACCCCTTACTAAATTGACAGCTTATTCCTTACTCGCTGAATTTTTTAGAGATTTTCAGTAGTTTTGGAGCAGTTTGAATTTTTAGTTATGTTGGTGAATAGTTCAGGTGGGACAGCTTGTTGCAAGATGCCACATGAGCTAATTTTATTTAGATTTATGTATTCTTAATAATTTAAATTCTTTTGCCATATAAAGGAGATTGATAGATTATTCTTGATGGATTATTCTGGATGGTTATTAGATTTATTGTCTTTGAAAACTGCTTCTTCTATTAATAATTATTTTCCTTTTGATTTAAGTAAATTCCTGGTGATTTATTAAAGTTATTATAATGAGCTTTTAGATAAAATTTGATAAATTTAGGGTTTGTATTTGGAATTGGGAGTTGAGTTGAGTAATTAGGGTTATTATGAATTGAGAATTATATGTGAATTAGGAATTGAATTTGAAACAGGTTGGAGTGTCACATTTTCAATTAGTATGTGTAAATGGATTTATACCCTTAATATTTAAAAATATATTTTTTTGAAAAATTAAATATGATTAAGAAAAATTAGGCCTGACCACGGTTAATAAACCGCCGGTTACGGTTTATAAAAATCTATAAACCTTAACCTTGGCGCAAGTGCATGGTTTAAGTTACGGTTTAAGAACCGCCGGTTACGGTTTAACCGACGGTTTACTGTCGGTTTAATCATAATCATTATTTTATTAATGTAAAATTTTTATTTCTAAATTTAAAATTTTGAAATTTGAAATTAAAAAATTTCAAATATAATAAGTTAAATATAAAAATATAAAGTTAAATAAATTAAAATATATGACAATCATATATAAATTATAAGGAAATAATTAAATAAAATAATGGGCTTGAACTTAATTTTAA
>JAOXYD010000089.1:0-44271 GCA_028565735.1 Pinacopodium congolense | reverse complement strand
TAATTTAGTAAAATATTAATAAAAAATAGATTAATAATTTATACATTTTGTTATTTTACACCGGTTCAATACCGATTATATAACGGTTTTATACCGGTTGAACCTCTAAACCTTTAACCCCTTCTCTTACCGGTTCGATGTCCGGTTCGGTTTTCACAACATCGGTTCTGAGCTCTTATATGTGTCAACTGCAAGTGAAGAGCAACTAGGGTAAGTTACAGCAAATGGAGAAGGAGATCTAGTTGGAAAAGTGTCGATTGCTACTTAAACGACGCTTAAAAGGAGTTAAACGACGCCTATTAAGCATTGCCGTTTAGGTCTCTGACTCGGGGGTAGAATGACGCTTGGTTGAGTTGAACGGCACCTGGTTGTACTCACCGTTTTACTCCAAAACTTCGAATTTCAATAGCCTTTTCTCAGATTTTTTGAATTAAATCAACTCTAACTTCAATGTTCATCAATCAAACACATAATTAGCTAATAAATATCAAATGTAATCAATTATACAACAATTTAGCTTAATTTGGAGGCAAATATGGTATAAAAATCAAATATATCAATTTCCCCTAAAATTTTTCAAAATGCCTTTAGTAGACCTCAACTAAGATATCACACGTTCGTATATGCTTTAAGACCTTAGAAATTTTATTAAAGTCAAGTGAATGATAGAAAGTACTTTGTTCAACCTATACCAAAGTTTCAAAGGGTTCGCAATGATTTTAGACAAAAGAATGTTTTCAGAAATATGTATCGAAATTATAATCCTTTATTATGCTCATATTATGAATGTTATGGTCATGTTTCATATTTTTGCCATAATCATTTAAATGTTTTGTCGAATGAATATAAAAGGTATAATGCTTAAAGAACAAAAATAATTTGGGTTTCAAAAGCTCGATAAATTTTGTCTATTGCCTATTTTATGTTTAATAGATGAGAACAAGAACCTTGTTTTTCTGGAAAATGCAATTTTTTTTCATCACTCATCTAAATTCGGTCGATCAAACCTGTATCACTGGTTGACCTAACTAAGATCGGTCGACCGATAGGAGTAGTTCAGTCAACCGATACTTTGTTAAGACTTATTTTATTTTATTTTTTAACACATATTCCTTCTCATTAACTCTCTCAACTTTTCATCAGAACCGCTACTCTTTCCTACAATATCAAAACCTTTATCTTGATTCGTTATGTCTACTCCTATTTTTGCTCAAAATTGTGATAGACTAGAGGATATTATTGCTACAAGGATGAGTCAGATATGTCAATAACATTCAAGAACCCAAAATAAGATGAGTACCTAAATCTATATGGTTTCTTGTTTTACAAGTCATCAAGAGAAGAAACAAGTGATATGTTAATAGTAGATGCTCACATCACATGTTCAATGATCCTTCACAATTCATCACTTTGAGAACAAAAGATTGAGGATTCGCTACATTCGCTGATAATGATAAGGTAAAGTAATTAGTATATGAAAAGTCAATAAGGATAATTTCTCATTAATTAATAATGTTTTGTTGAAGGATTGAAGTATAAATTATTAAGTGTAAGTGAGCAGTGCAATAAAAACGATAAAGCATGTTTTATAGGAAACAAATGCATTGTTTCAAAAATTAGTGATGGAAGTACCGTTTTCTTAGGAAAAAGAAAAAGAAACGTATACATTGTTAATTTATATGATGTAACTAATCTTAAAAATAAGTATTTGATTTTTTTAAGTGAGTGCGCTTGGGTTTAGCATAGACAACTTAGACATACAAACATGGACCTCTTATGGAAACTAAATGCAAAACAACTTGTAAGAAGACTTCCAAGCATAAAGTATGAAACAACAAAGTTTGTGGAGCATGTTAAATGGGAAAGCAAGTAAGAAGTTCTTTTCCAAGCAAAAAGTCGATAACTTTCTCTAAATCTCCTGAACTCCTTCATATGAATTTATTCAGTTCTATTATAGTAGCTAACTTAGGAGGTAAGATATATGCATTTGTTATATTAAATGATTTTAGTAAATTTACATGGGTGTTGTTTTTTAGTATAAAAGACAAATGCTTTAAATCATTTGTTTTTTTTTTTGTAAAGAAAATCCAAAAATAAAAAGACATGTTATATAGAGAATTTGGCAATGACATATTATGATTATGATATTTCACATAGTTGTTCTGCACCTAGAACACCATAACAAAGTGGTGTTGTAGAAAGAAAAATAGATATTTATAAGAAATAGGTCAAATTATGATCAATGAGTATGACTTGTCAAAATATTTTTTAAGTGAAACAATTGCATGTCTACGTTATGTTATTAATAGGGTAAACATAAGACATAAAATGGATAAGACTCTCCGTGAAATTTTGAATGGTAAGAAATATAAAATTAGTTATTTCAAGGTATTTGGTTGCAAATGCTATATCGTAAATACAAAAGATAGTTTGGGTAAGTATGATTTCAAAACAAATGAAAGCATTTTCTTAGAATATTCATTGTCTAATAAACCATATAGAATTTTTAATAAAAGCACTCAAGTTGTAGAAGAATCCATGCATATTATATTTGATAAGACTAACCCTTTTGAAAGAAAGAGAGTTTTTAAGAATGATGATACAGATTTATCCAAGAGTTTAGAAAACTTATCACTTGAAAATGAAGGACAGACATCTCAAGAGCAAATTGTTAAACCAAGTGAAGAAAGGAGGGATGAAGAACTACAAAGAGATTGGAGATACAAGAACCTTCCAATCAAATAATAGGTGATATCCAATAAGGGATAATTACTGGCTCATTTTAATTATAACATCTTGAATTTATATCAAAGATTGAACTTAGAACTATTCAAGAGGCCTTAGATGATAAAAATTGGTTTTTAGCTATGAATGAAAAATTGAATCATTTTAAAAGAAACAAAGTCTGGAATTTAGTGTCTAGATCTAAAGATCATCTAATAATAGATACTAAATGGGTTTTCAAGAATAAACTAGATGAACAAGGAAATATTGTTAAACACAAGGCAAAATTAGTGGCTAAGAGATATAACTAAGATGAAGGAATATATTATGATGAGACTTTTGCTCGTATAACTAGATTAGAGACCATTAGACTACTTCTTATTTTTGCATCGCATATGGGTTTTAAACTCTTTCAAATGGATATTAAAAGTGCATTTTTAAATAGTTTTATATAAGAAGAAGTTTATGTTAAGCAACCCCCTAGTTTTGAAAGACATGATGTGACCGAATACATTTTTAAATTGTCTAAAGCTTTATATAATTTGAAACAAGGACATAGAGCATGGTATGATAGATTAAGTGCATTCTTACTCAAAAATAGTTTTGAAAAAGGGAAAGGAGATACTACTTTATTTATTAAGAAAGACAAAAAAAGATTTATTAATTGTTCAAGATTATGTAGATGACATCATTTTTTGGTGTTACTAATGAATTTTTATATCAAGAGTTTGTTAAGTATATAAATAGGGAGTTTGAGATAAGCATGATGGGAGAACTGAAGTTCTTCTTCAGACTCCAAATCAAGCAAATGAAGGATAGTATTTCATCAACCAAGTCAACTATCCAAGAGAATTACCTAAGCCCTTTGGTATGGATTAAACAAAGTTGTTGGGTACTTCGATGAATACATCCACAAAGTTGAATAAAGATGAAGATGGAAAAGAAGTGGATGTAAAGCGATATCGAGGTATGATCGGTAACTTATTATATTTAATTTCTATTAAACTTAATATTTTTTTAGTGTCTGTTTTTGTGCTTGATTTCAATCTTTACCTAGAGAATCTCATATATTAGTTGTCAAACACATATTGAGATATTTGAGTGATACATCGCATTTAGGTTTTTAATATTCTAGGAATGCATATTTAGATTTGGTTGGTTATTTAGATGTTGATTATACGGAAAGTTTATTAGATAGAAAAAGTACTTTCAAGGCATGTCGTTTTATAGGTCATTAGTTTCATGGTTTTGTAGAAAATAAAATTCTGTTGCATTGACTACGACAGAAGTTGAATATGTAGTCACTGGAAGTTGTTGCACTCAAGTTTTGTGACTTATACAGCAAATGTTTTTTAACTTGTCAAAATTCCAATAAGATGTAATAATACTAGCATTATTTATTTAACAAAAAACCCCATTCAACATTCTATTACCAAGTATATAGAAATTCATTATCATTTTATTAGAGATTATGTTCAAAATAGTGATATAAAACTTGAGTTTAATGATACTTCACATTAATTAGTAAATATTTTTATTAAAATCTTATGTGAAGATCATTTTTGCACTATTAGAAGAGAAATTGACATGATAGGTAATCATTTTTATGATGTATGTCTTTTCAATGTTTATTCATCTTATCCATACATTTATACCTTTTGTGTTGATTCCAAAATATGGGAGAAATGTGTGATATTATGTTTCTTTAGTGAGAGTATGTTTCATTAACATTTCTTTTATTTAGTGCATGAATTGAAGGGGAGTCGAACTTAAAATCAATAATTATTATGAACCTTGAATTATCATTTAATTTAGGGGCAGTTTAAAAGCATGATCACGTGGTATTTGATTAATGCTTAGTGAGCTTAATACTTATAATATCACATAGTTTTTTTATCACGAAAAAGGGAGAGATTGTTGAATTAAGAGAGGTTCCACTTTATTTTGATGATGACAAAACAACTTTATTACTAATATTATATTTAAGTGTATTAAAAAGTAGGTATTTGGAAGAAGATCGAGTATATTTGATTAAGGAATCTCGGAGCTCAATTGGGATTCATGAAGATTGCATATAAAGACTCATGTTATCTAAAGAGGTTAATTAGTTTTAAAATAGGTTTTCTATGTAATTTTAATTGTAAGTTTTCCTCGACTTGTTTTTAGTTACTTAAGAGGCTCACTAAGGCATACTTGCATTTATGACATAAAAAATGTATGTAAGAGCATAATTAAGAGAACTTATATGTTTTAATATGTGAGTATATGAAAATCCTCTTTATTTATGATTTGGTTGAATATGAATATATAAATTAATAAGATTAGTTAATTAGTATGGATCGAATAAATTAAGTGCTTTGATTATATGTTAGGGTTGGCTTATCGTTAGTTGAATTTTTTTTGTTTCGTTGTAATGTCTGTCGTATGAGTAAGCTTAAGTTACTGTCATCTAATATGAGGCTGGCCGACCGAATGGGTATTGATTGAACTGATTAAGTATATCGGTCAACTGAATGCTTAAGATTGATCGACCAGTCGATGGAACTTTATCTATTGGTTGATCGAATGATAAAATTACAAAGCAAAAGATCGAGAATGGTTATATTTTTAACGATAATATGTTTTTAATGAAGATTAACGTTGAAGATCCATTGTCTAACAGCTAATTGATCAGATTAAGAGTATAAATAAACTTGTTAGCAAGTGGTTTAATATACATAAAATATATTAAGCATTGTTGAAATTATCATTGAGCATTCTAATGTGTTAGTGAGATTTTTATGTGAGGCTAGCATGTGTGCTCATAATTTTTGTTGTAAGATCATCTTTTATATTAAAGTGATTTTTGAGTAAAACATCTTTAGTGTTGTTTTTTGTGAGGTTATTCTTGAACCTTCGAAAAGAACGAGAGAAGGCTATCTTTGAACCATAAAAAGGAGCTTGTAATTTTGAAGTTGTAATTCTCGACTAATTGAATAAAATCATCTCAATAGGTTGTGTTGAGAACTAGACATAGGGGTAAGGGGATTACTCCGAACTAGTATAAATCAGTGGTATATTTATTCTCTTTACTCTTTTAATTTTTACGCACTTACTTTATCTCGTTTGTTTAATTTGATAATATTTTTTGGTTTATGCAATTCAAATAAAGTATTTGTACTCCTTAAAAGAATTTTCTTATCACTTAGTTTGACAATATCCCATCCTTAAGCCGTGACTGACGCTAAAAGAATAGTAAACTCAAGGCCTACTTGACCTTTAGCCAGCCTAAAATGCCATCGAATACCTAAATCAATAATATAAATAAAGTTTTTAAAATCATCGAGCCCGTACTCATAATGAGCAAATAGTAAGAACAACATCTCATCCATAATAATACTACAACACTAAGAGAGTTAATATAAGAAAATCCAATAGATACAAGACTACTACAAATCTAGAGTCAAAGGTTACCGAAATACCCAGCATATATCAAGTTATCGGAGAAGAAGAAAACCGACGAAATACCTTGTCACTAGAGGTCTGAACAAAAGATCCTGAAAAATAGTTGAGTAAATTCAGATCTCACTGATTGAATTAATATCACGGTTATACCATTCACCTCAAAATTTCAAATGATATATGGAATATAAACATATCGCATCCATGAATGTAAATTCATAAGATAATGAATTATCAAAACATGTATGTATGTATGTATTTCTCATATCAACATCATGTTACTTAATCTTCACAAAATCACAAACAATAGTGGAGAATTGACAAAGGACCTATAACATGTTCCATACCTATAAAATCTATAACATGCTACATACTATAAAATCTAGCCATAAGGGTTCTTTTGTTCCACACGGGTCATTAGATCCAAAGGTAGTGAATTGTCGTCCGAGAGCAAGTTCGACAGAACCGTCCCAGCCTCATTATGACAAGATTGTCATTCGAGAGCAAGCTCTACCGATCAACCACAACCGTGCTACCATACCATGTATCATATATCGATTGGCGTTCGAGAGCAAACTTCATCGAACCGCCCCAACTGTGCTATATCTCAATCAATATATTAATCAATAAATCCATTAATCTATAAACCAACTTATATCCAACTGATTGACTCATTGTGCACATAGCCTTGTGACGCCCATTAGGTAGCTCATCCCACAAATGTCCTCCATAGTATCACATATCAAAATAATCATACAATAACATAACAGAAATATATGTACATATGCCAGACCATAAGATTGAATATCATGTATACATATGATCATGATAGTGATTTTAATGGAGAATATAAGAATGAATTTCTTATGCATGTTCATAACCATATATATTAACTCACAAGTAGAATACGCTCCGGCGCTAAACCTGGTGCCTCGAAATAGAGGGTCCTATTTCTGATTGATCTATAGAAAGAAAATAAAAAGAATCAATATGACCTAAATCCGAAACCAATTTCAAAATGCCTAGAGCATAAGACCATGATCTAATTTATCATTTGTTCTTAGGAGCTTTATATGCTTACTAAAATCTCAGTATCACATTTATAAGAAATCTATTGAAAATTTGAATTTTCCAATAAAACAAGCATTTCTCTTTTGAAAGAAGGGTCATTTCTATAATAAAAATACACTTCTATATCTACCAATAAACACAGCTAAAATTTTACCTCTAAGCTACATGTTTATGCCTAATTGACCCATATTTATAATGCAAAATCCACAATAAATTTAAATATATCTAATTTTAAACCCAACACCATCATTTATACTTAATATATCCACATAGTCCCAATTCTAGTCAACAACGACTCATATTTAATCAATTTCATGCATTTATATAAGAACATAAACCTTTCATAATTTTTATCTTACAAATTATTGAGAATTTTAATATGTCTATTTTTATAAAAGTTGATCCAAATAATATTTGAGAATTTTTAAAATTATTTTTAACCATTTCTGGGTTGATAAAAAAATCACCATCTCGTCAGAGCATAGAGGCCACGTGTCAGTGCCAGAGCGACGATGGCATGCACCGCCTTTCTAGAAACGAAGAGCTCACCTCCAAAAATCCAATGGCATTGGTCTTGTGTCATAACTCCTTCTAGTTTATGAGAATCGAAGGTTTAAAATTCAAAGGAGACTTATTTCTCTTCATTAGTAAAATGGGTTGATTAACGTCGAGTTCCCCTCCTTTCCTACATTTTTAGGGCCGTTAGACACAATGGTGGATTTAGTTTTGCTAAAAATGACTAGAAATGGGAGAACGACGGCTTACCTCTAAGGACTGAAGCTTTCAGCTGTGATTTCTCCAAATTTGGACCATTTTTTATCAAACAAGTTTAAAGGTTTGATAGAGCATCTTAAAAGATTTTTGTAGAGTCCTAGATTTCTAGAAACGGTGGTTGGAAGATGAAGATATGGATATTGGAAGTTAGGCATAAATAGTAACTTATAGGGAGAAGGTTTAAGGCAAAAACAAAACTTAAGCTTTCTTAAGTTTAACCTAGACTCTTATAAGGCTTTTCTTCTTATTGGCCTATTAAGGTTAATTTAGCAAAATTTTGGGTTATTACATAATTCATCCTCTCCCTTTTAGGTGTCATATGGACCCAATAAGAGTAACCCATTAGTCTTGTTCACAAGGGTCAAGAGGAACCTACACAACAATCTTAAATTATAAGGGTTAAAAGAAATTGAATATAATCTTACTTAAGTGGATGAAGAGTAATCATTTACAAAAAAATCAAATTCAACCATTTAATCCCACAAAACATCTTCCAAATTAGACTACCAAAGTCGTAAATCAAGTTTATATAACTTATCAAAAACTTGATCAAAATCAATACTCAAAGAAGTTCAAATACAATTAATCCAATGCTTATACTTTATGCATTCCTTAATGCTCATACATGATATAAATTAATCTAATTTATATTCAAATATCAATACGACTCAAATCTTTTTTAATACAGGTCAATAACAACCTATTAATTCTATTTTAAATGGAAAAGAGCAGCTAATATCACAACAATAATCAACACAAAGCAAATTCTCCAATTATGTAAATAAAATGCACCTGTAATGGCGCTTCAATGAAGCTTGTGCAATAAATCATTTCTAAAATTTCTAGAGATAATTAAACAGTATTACAAGTCTCCTAATGCCTTCACAGATTATACACAATCTAATTGAAGCAACAAAAATGTGATTATAACATCAAATAATTAGATTTAAATAATATGAACACAAGCTATCAAATTATGCAGTATTTATGTTATAGCCTCCAAAAAAATGAATTTAACCAATCAAATGAAATAAAATAAATACAATATACCTATTAGAACCTTGATCCATCTCTTAAAAATAGATTGTAATAATACAAACTAATTTAAATCCTAAAACAGAAGGATTATATCAAGAGCAACTAGAAAACATGCATAAACTATCAAATGTAACATATTAAAGTTTCACTGCTATAAATAAACCTTTCTTACCTTCTAAAATCACAAAAATAGATCAAACAACTTCTTGGAAGATAGAAAAATATAGCTATAATAGATTTGTCAATTTCAAAGCACTAAAATTGAATTTACATATCCAAAAATGTGTATGAATGTTAAAACATGCAATTCTAGACAGATATGATGTTTGTGGCTTCAAATGCTTGTAAGTGATGAAATAATCCTCCAAAAAATCATTTATAAGATTAATGAAATCCATAAAAAAAACAAAATATAGCAAATTTGAAGCATTAGAAACATATTTTAAATATGAAAACCATGAGTGAAAGAAGAGCAATAATAAAACTAGATAATTCTGAGCAATCTGTAACTTTGATGCTTAAACAAACAAAATACAATCCTAAAAATGCAAATAAATGATCAAAATAACTCTTGACTATCCAAACAAACTAAAAACAACAACTTTGCAGTTTTAGAAATAAGATTGAACCAAAAGAAAACAAAAGAAATAAAGATAAACCTTGAAGAGCAAAATTTTGATAGCTTTGAAGTTCTTGAGAATTTAAGCTTGTAAATTTGTTTTGGGAGCATAAAGATTTGATAAAAATGTTTAAGAATATTATTTATAGGGTTAGAAAAAGGTTGAAGTCGTTAGGAGAGCCATTTAAGACTAAAAAAATCATTGAAACTTGAAAAAAAAAATAGCCATTATGCTGTTAAAACTTAAACATGGATTTTCAGGGACTTAAATGACGTCATCTAAGTACTCACGTTTAAGTTTTCGAAATGCATAAAAATGATTGAATTCAAATCCAAAACACTCAAAATAATTTTCTATCATCATATATAACTTTGATCAAGTTTTAAAAACATAATTTAAATCATCAAAACATTTCATATGACATAAATATTCAACAACTTTCATAAACATTTCATATATTAAAATTCACATCATAGGTGGACTCAGACATATTCAAATACACAAAAGCAATATTATTTAGACTCTTTAATAGGCATACTTTAAAAACAATTCACACATTACCTCTTGATTATACAATTTTAATATCTATATGACATTCTAAATCAACTTCTATCATGTTAATGCATAATCAAATTCAATTAAGCACTAATACATCAATTCAAAATCTATATCTAAGTATTCTTGCAAATACGAGAGTCCTTTCAAGTATTAATAAAGATTAACGAAACTTATAATAAAAACACTTTCTTAAATCTAATCAACCTTTATCTTTATAGCTTGATCTTCACTTTAATTTATTAATGATTGCTTCAATTTTTCTTTTCCTTTCTGAAGGCTCTTTTACCTTAAGTTCCACTACATGTTCTTGCACATTATATATAAGTAAAACATTCTAATATAACCAAGTTCAAACATTAATAATAATAATATTTTGTCATCATTAAAATATATGATTGAAATCTCTTTTGATTTAATAAATATAAATTTAACGAAGTTAAAATTTTTATTTAAATTAATTAAAAAATTTTAAATAGTCATTTAATTAAAAAATTAAAAAAATTTATCATTCAATTAAAAAATTTTTAAAAGTTAACCAGCTATATTATATTATCCCTAAGAGGTACAATCTTGCATATACATACTATACAAGTCTCGTAGGTTTATTGGATTGATAGATTAGGAACAAATTCCCAAGTGAATGACGAAGTTCTACCGTGTTCATGATTATGGATATTGAGTCAGGAGGCACTAGATGATGGACTGAAACTTCTGGATCTCACCAAAGCAAACGGTGTTCTTTGGATGTGGAATAGTAGTAGTAATCACAGCTCAAAATGGACTGTGGAAGAAGTGATAATGGAATTGACGTCCACGAGAGCGGCCGCCATGATAAGAAAAGGGACCCTCTTAAAACATCTTTTCCATGTCCATCTTTTATAATTTATCTCATGAATCATGATTCAAAGCGTCAAAAGAAAGTAAAGATAGCCAATGGAAGAGGAAGAGAAGAGGGTCCTCTTGATGATGGGTTCTCATAGAGTGGTTGAAGCATTAACAAAAGTGGCATATAGTAGGTGAGAGACGTTGATGGAGCCGATAATCACACCCGTGAAAAAGCAACCTAGATATTGCCATATCCATTTCTGGTTCCAAACACAAACCATCACGTACCTTTCTTATCTTTACCAAATTCCAATTTACTATCTGTTCTCTCTCTACCAGCCTTTAAAAACACCAGTAATCATAGAGTTTCATTGCCTTTAAACCCTGAAATTTTGCAGGATCTAGAAGCTGATCTCAAATTTCAATGGAGGCTGGACAAGTTTGGAGGAAGGATCTGAAGCTGGATACTCCAACAGAGACTGACCATCATCATCACCATCATCATCAGTTGTCTAGTGGTGGCACAAAGTTTCAGGTGACAAGTCCTCAGGGGACTGGAACTCCCACCTTAACAAGACAACATAGTGCAACTAAGAACACTTGTCTGTGTTCTCCGACCAACCATGCTGGCTCATTCCGGTGCCGCCTTCACCGCGCCCCTAACCTCCAACGAACCAAAAGCCACGATTCCGGGGTTCAACTTGACACGACTTCGGGGCCTGATGGTGGTGCTGCGTCGAATGTTAACACAGTTGAAGGCCATTAAAAAGCTTACATGAATGTTTCCAAGTGTATGTTGTTCTTGTTACAAGTTGGCTACGATGTTGTACTTAAGTTCTTCTGTGGTCAGTATCTTTTCTCTGATATAGTTGGTAGCCTACCAGGCACCAGCTCTCAAATCCTTTTTGTGTTTCTTGGTTTGATCAGGGTGAAATCAAAGATAATTCATGTTTGTTGAAGAGGTGAGGCTGAAGCAGGATAGGATTATGAGGAACCAAAGACTGAGGACTAACAAATTACTCAATTATATATTTGCTAAAACGTAATTGTCTGTATAATTATTAGATTTTCCCCGTTTGTCGAGGAACCAAAAGCTTAACGATTGCAGCTGCTCCAACAAATTTCAAAGTGTTGATGATTTTGTTTAAAAAAATTTTCGATTTTTTTCATATTAGTTTCATACTAGTTTTATTTTCAATCAAATTATAAACCTTTCTAAAATAAGCCTATAACTTAATAGTGCAAAAAAATTATTTAAAAAATATCGTATAACAAAAAATAATAATTACATATCTTTTTCAGTTGTCATTTTTGTATCAGAATAAATTTATTATATTATTAAACTATATTTTTAAACCTAGAATTCAATTAAAATTAGTGAAACTTATATGAAAAAATGTAAAATATTTGGCGTTAAGTAAATAGTTATCCCGATTTTAAGTTGCACGATGTAAAAGTATTTTCATTTTTTAAGCTAACGACTATTATTCAATTCTATTTTCTTGGTTGATTGAAATTGTCGGTTCAATCTAGGTTTGGTCCTTGCAAAAACTTTACCTACCCTACGATGCACTAGAAACAACAAAAACATGCAGATGGTCCACTCATACGATATTATTATAGATATGAAAGATGGAGAGAGGAGTTGACAAATGTCCTGCCGAAAGCCTTATCTGAGGCTCAGATTTGGTCCCCCATTAATTGTAAATGGGCTCTAGCAAATCTGAACGATTTCCCCTGCTTGGTAGCATCAGATTATTGCCATGAACATGTTTCAGTTACCAGAAGGTTACACCACTCCCTCAAAATATGGCCACTCGTGCCTATGAACAGATTCTGTCGGATATTGATAATAGAGGATTTCCTCCTGATTTTACGACTAAAAGTTTAGTGGACTCGAGTTACATCACCTGAAGCTCATTCTTGAGGTCGAAAGTCTTTGACCACATCATAACACACTTGTTTAGGTGCAAAGCCAGAAAGCTTGTCAATTGTGATTTTTGCCTGTTGTGCAGTATTGGGAAATGAACAATAATTGCTTGAACATTGAACCATACCGCAATATGTCGTTTAAAATGACTAGAACAGAAGACAGATATAGAAAAGAAAAGCAAAGCACCATATTGAAAGCTTGGGAAGGGAAAGTGAGATCCAGTAGCTTGAGATAAGGAGTTTAACGAGGAAAACCATGATGATCATAAGGACAGAGATGATTGCAACAATAATGATGACCTGCATATAATTGTAGGACGACCAACGGTCTGCTTTTGATTATTCACTAAACTTTATTCTATTCTTTTACCCTGTGTTTAAAGTAGAGTTGGAACAAAGTTTTAACTTCATCGACATGATTATCTCCGATGGTGGGCTCGAGCCTGAAATCCTGGGGAAGTTTGAGATTCCTGTGGTACTTACATTTTTAGAATTCATATATAATGTTCAGGCGTGCACGTCTCCAAGATCCGACCTAGATGCCAAGGTATTAGAATTGACGGGGTAGCCCTATTCTTTCCACGTAGAACGCACCTTACCAAATAGTAAAGTATCTAGTCCGCATGCATGCATAATTGATCTCCCCCCCAAAAAAAAAGGAAAAAAGGTAGCTAATACCACTAGTCATTTCTTTGATTACATGTCGAAAAACTGTTCAACAAAAGACCTTTGTCATTTCTGAGCACGAGTTTGGCCCATTAACCCCTTTTCCTGAAAATAGTTTTCTCAACGTTTCTACTCACTCTGCCATGACTAGGTTCGTTCAGTTTCTACTGATCTGCATAGTTGCTAGGGATTACTGTTTCTTTTTATTACTAGGACTTTCCTGTATACCAAAGAGATTAATAAAATGGACTTACCATCAACTTTCTCGACCCTGCTGGTGTCTGGATTGCGTTCAGAATCTGTATTACACGCATACTCGAAATTGAAACTATTTTCTGTTGTCAAGAACAATTAAGCCCATTTGTTTCTGCTCTTCGTTCTGTCAACAAGAATTAGATCAGAAAGGCATGATTTTGCTTGGTTTTGTCTCTAATAATGAATATTGTCTGATTAAAAACGGTTAAATGTATCATTCAGAGGAAGAAGGCTTGATGATCAATGAGAACCCAGACAAATGTCATCTTACTACAGTGATCTGATGCCAACCAACCATTAAGTTTGTGTAATCACATGGAATTGGAAATGTCGACTGACTCAAAATAAGGCAGTGAGACACAGAAATTCGATCGCAACAGGCTAACAACACAATTATGTCAGACACAACACGTAATGAACACTAATTGTGCAGTGAACAGGGAGGATCCAGTGAGTTGCAACTAAGAGACAGAGACACAGATGTTGCAGATTTATAGACACAAACAGGAACCTTGGTCCCTCGTTTCTATTCTATACCAGAGAGTTCTATCCCGGTAGTATCCACAATGAGATCTGGCAAGAGATTTTGTTCCTATATCCTCAAAACTCGGTTCTTATTATAATTTTTTTTTATTACATTGATAAAGCATATGAATAATTTCTGATTTTGAACTACAAATAACAAAGTGCCACTTCAGTGTAGAAAGAAAGTTACACTTCATATTACAATCGATGCCTAAATTTCAAACAAAAATTTAATCAGTTCTTTTCACTGGAATTTCTATTGATAGACAGCAACTTACTGAACATTCTTTTGGGTCGTGTAGGAAGGGCACAAAAGGCTTTAAACTTGGAATTTCTCCCAAGACCATCCGATTGCAAATCGTGTTCATCCAAATTATCATCTTCAGCCAATTTCATTCTTAAAGTTGAGAGCTTCGACTTCGGTGATTTGAGCCCTGAAACACTCCATTGATCTTCTCCTACGACGCTAGTAGTAGTGCTCAATGCTGCTGTAGGCCTTGATGGGTCAATCTCATGTGAGGCTAAGAGGGCTTTGATGTTACTAGGCAGCTCAGTCACTTTCCCACCAGCCATGGCTGCCCTTGTCTGCTCAAAGAAGAGAACTTGCACGACCACTCTCAGAGGGAGTAACTCATTTTGTGCAGCATGCATGCAGACTTCAACTGATAGCTTCTTGCAGTCCAGGGTTCGACACAATCGTTTCCTTTCACTCTTGTTTAGGTCTGGATGTGTCTGGATGTTCATGCATCATATTTTGGTGAATTTCAATTCTTAATTATTAACGAAAATTGGGTACTTCTCAAAATTGAAAACTTGCTTGGTTTTGGCCACCTATCTGGCTTCTGGTCCCATCAACCATAAGTAAACATATAAATGTAATGCTGAACTCTCTATGTATTAAGTGAACCTTAGCCACAAGTTTTCTGTAACTTCGCAGAGTTAGTACATTAAGAAATTTATAAATTTGCAAGCTTTTTTCTCATTAATCTGATTAATGAGGCTAAATTTGCTAGGTCAGACTAGCATCAACTGCCACTGCATTATCGATGTGAGCTAACTCCAAGGTCAACAGAGTTGGTTATCTAAACGCTAACAATGACCCACGTGATTGTGAAGTGCTAGCTATAGGAATGGCTATGATGTGAAAAATGGTAAATTGTTGGAACCAAGAAGAAACTGTTTTTTTACCTTAAGATAGATGTCAATGGCTCTGTAGAGATCATCGTGATCAATCCTGGAGAAATCTGGTATAGACTCGGCAACTGCAATAAACTTTGATAGAGGCAAATTGACATCTCTGGCAATCTCTTGAAGGAAACCATCCACGAGCTTTGCCACCTTCAATTTTGAGCTATGGGAAGCGGAAGATGACCTCCTGCTTTCTTGGAGCACCAAATCAATGTTTTCTGCAGAACGGGACCTTCTCCTTTGAAACCCCAACTTGGACCTTGGAGGACTGGTTACAGGACTTTGCCCTTGAGCCATGAAGTGCTCCAATATCGTCAGAACCAAGTCCACATCATACAAAGTACCACTCGTCTCTGAGAAAGAGGGTATTAAAAAATCATTCGCTGTTGCCTCCTCTAACTGAAGCCCCACTCTTCTAGCTAATTCCACTTTTGAAGAAGATGAGATACTCAGAATATTAGCAGCCTTCAGCAGCTTTAGCAGGAAACTGCAAGATACTGAACCTTTTTCTGCTGGAAGCAAGTTTATTATTGATTCCAAGATCAGCCTATGCTTTGAAAATACCTCGTTGGTTGAGTCTGAATCCGAGTCTGATGCTTCATGTTTGTGACCATTTACTTCCCTTGATATATTAGGTAGCCATCTAGCTGCATAAATTTTCAATGCCTCCCCAATGAGACTAGAGGGTATTTTTCCACCAGATTTAATAGCTATCATGCTTCTCCAGTACAGGTCTATGCTTAATTCTGCCATATCCTCAGCCCACCAACCTTTTTGTGTTGATTTATGCCTTAGGCTCACTGCTCCATTGGAGGAGATATCATCCTTTCCCCTCCTGGAATAACTATGTGACAAGCTCACTTTTGAGGGATGAATTAAGACTTTTGAGGCTATGGCTTCTATACATCTGCTTGTGATTCCAAGATCTTCTGACCACAAAGGAAAAGCTTTGGTGCTTTGAAGAGTGAGAATCGTATCTTTCCAGCCATAAAGTATGCAAGAATTGAAGAAAACTTCAAGCTTGTATATTAGGTTCCCTTTCTCAACATCCTCCGTCATTTGCAAATATTCTGCAGCACATCTTGCAGCTACAATGTTGTATGCACTAAGAGTGATGGTAATACCATAACAGAACTTGGCACAAAGTTCAAATGCTTCAATCCCTCCAGGAAAATCTGGCAGTTGGACTATTTGGTGTGGTGAAGTGTCAGGGGACTCGGAGCAGAGTCTCTGTAAGCGCAAACACTTGGACAACAACGGAAACTACATACGAAGAATTCATACGAAATTAGCATAAGTGAAAGCCTGAAATCACAAACTAGTTGTGAAACGAAAAAGAAACAAAGAAGTTTAAAAAAATTTTACCTTGTGAAGCAAATACCGACTTCCTTTCACTTGAATTATGAGGTCGCTGGAGACTTCAGAGGAGACAGACCTGCATTAAAGAAATAAATTCATGCCATCTCTTCCCAAGACAAACTTCTCCAACCCATATCTCCATGTTCAGTAAGTTTGAAAAGTTTTACCTGACAGCTTCAGTAGCATAGAAGGTGTCCGGTCTGGAACCTAGTTTCATAAACTTCATGACTGTTTCTTCTGATTTTCTTCCCGGTTTACGTCTTCATCAATTACTTCTCAAAATGGATGAACCAGATAAATCAGCCTGACAACCCTATGCAGGATTGACCCCCCAGTTCCTCAGAAGCCACACAAGGTTCTTCCTCCAAGACCCAGATAGAGATGTTTTCCAGAGAAGAAGAATATAAAGAAAACCAGCTGTTTCCTCCTGTACAACAATTCCCAACTTAGAAAGCCTGCAGTTTATTAGTCGTTGAAAACTTCATTCTGTCACCAAGTAAAAAAGGCTAATAAAGGTGGAATTCTCTTGGAGGAGAGAGGATATCCCAGAAGAAAGGAATACCAAGAGATTTAATTGTGGGTGAGGTGGTCTCCTAATTCTTATATGCTGGAATTACTAACATAAGCTGTCAAAAATGACAGGAACCCCAGAAGATCAAACTATCCAAGGTCCATGTCCTTTCAGTCAAATTCTATACCCCATGTGATTTGGACATGCAAACAAAGAATCAAATCCGCTGCAATCCCATCAATATCAGATATATATAAGTCGATCAACTAAAATAGCATAACAAAAAGGAAAGGAAAGGAAAATAGTAAGAAAATCTATCTGCTCTGAAGGTCAGACTCCAGCTTACCAAATGCTAGCCTAGTACACAACTGTTGCTTAAACTAGAAAGACATCCACATGATAAAGAATGTCAACAAGATTGTAGCCTCAAATCATTCAAAAGCTTGAATCATGAAATCTGTGAACTATGACAATTCTTCTCCAATTTAGAGCAGGACTGTGGTTGAAGGCATATTTTTCCAATGGCCGTGGCAGCGTGCAATGAGAAAGGACGCCCACGTGCTTCTCCTGCGCCCACTTGTGCCCTTCCTTCTCATCATTGCCACAGCAATTTTTTACAGTACAGCCCTTGATTATTTTAGTCAAACACTATTTTATACGCAACATCGTACACCTCTAATGTTCCATCATTTGTATGACAAAGAGGATTACGGAGAGAAAATTTTTTATCAAGAAAAAGTCTCAAACAAAAAAAAAAAGTTGAAATGAATTGGGTTTATACTTTCTTTACAAGAGCCGAAGAATAAAGAAAGGCAAAGGGCGGCCAAAAGAGAGAATAAGATTTCTTTATCGCAATCCATGTCTGCTTTAGCCATTCTCGTATATATAGTTTACAGGCCGTACAAATACCCCTGCATTTAACTACAATATCTATCGGTACCAGATTAACTGCTAGCATTTAATGGTTACATGGTCCATGACCATGAAAAGTTACCTATTATTGATGTGAAATGAAGAAACAATGGTTTCATTTGCAAGACTGATGTTAGTGTGCGAGATAAGGCAAGTGATTTCTGGGTCACAAAGTTCTCATTAATGAACTGTTGGGAAGTTTCATCCTTTCGCAGTTGAAGGATCACTTTCAACTTCCTTGGCATTGGATTCTTACTGCTTACAGTCTTTTTTACATAAAGAGCTTGATCTTCCAATCAGTAAGGTTGAGATTTATGTGAATATGGGCCCTAGTTTGTTGATACAACTAACCTATGACTAATTAGCATATGATGTTAGTATTCCACACCTTTGACAGTTGCATATGCCTTGGCAGAAATATCAGAATTGTTTGTCAAAAGCTGGCCAATGCACAATCATAGTTCCTGCGAAATTTAATGTATAAAACTGGGTCAGCTTCTGATAACTTCATTGATTCTTGTATAAACTAGGCAACCCCACATCAGTTATGAGTTAACCAGGATCTCCTGCCAACTAAACTAGGGTGTTTGCATCACCTAAATGATGAACCAATTGCTTTAATAGCCACTACATTTTCCTCCTCGCTTCCTACTGGCTTGCTCTACAGATTTTATTTCTTCCTTCTCTTTGTAATGATTTTCAATGAAGTGACAGCAGCATCAGGATTTGAACACTAAAAGCAACCAAATTAAAGAAGGGAAGTTTCATGAAAATGAGTTTTATTGCATTCTAGCAGGGATTATCCTTGAACGTTATCCTTCGCTAAAAGAATACTCTGTGTGGTCCACCCATTAACATCTTCCAAGGAGGAAAGTTACATCGATGACGTTTTTGGTCGCCATAACTGCTCTAATTTAAGTTTAATTTCTTCCCCTAATAGCTTGCCAGCATTACAATCCAAAGGCAGTGCCTTCAATTTTCTATAGCTAGACTTGTCATAAAATACGATACTTTTCTGCAGACCAGAAAAGTACAAGTCACCAAAATCCGCAAGAAAGTGTGAGGATACAGTAGAATATGATCCTGGAAAGTTGTGAAGGTTCTGCTTTATTCTATGCGCGTTTACACAAAACGGCAGGAAGGTGAAAGAGGAAATGAAAATATTATTAACCCTTACACGTGTTATTAACGGCAGAAAATACCGGAGAAAGGAAAAACCAATTAAAAAGATAACAGCATACAATCAAAAGACAGAAACACACACCTAGTCAGATCCCCAGTGGCTATAAAATGTTGGAAATTGATGAAAGTTGCAGACTTTATATTCCTTCAAATCAGTTTAGGCATTTCCAAGTACTCTGCATAACATAAGCAACATACTTATATATATGTAAAGATTATGGTTCACGTTTTACAGAACTGGACATAATAAAACTCGCAGTTCTTGAACATGTTTCACCGTATATGGGCATGATCACAACATAAACAGTGACACAGGTATGTCTTGGCTCAATCTATGTCCGAAAGTGAACAAGACCAGACCTCTGTGTTGGCTCGATCAATGCTAGCCCCATAACAAAGGGGTTGCCAAGTGGGCAATTGTGATATTTTAGCAGAGAGCAAAGGGTAAGAAGTGGAGAGACCAATGAGTGGTTATGGAGATGTCAACAATACACTACGTGAGAAAGGGGACGATCCACAATCGCTTTAATGGTCCTTCTCTCTGCCACCCAACGGGGTGGCCAACCGACAATGGCCTCTTTTGTAGGGCCACGTCTTTTTTCTTCTTGCGGGTCCCCTCTGCCTCCCATTGATCCAGGTCGAACCTCGACCTTTGGCTTCTTGAAGAACTAAATCAAAATTTGATCTTTAGAAAAAAAAAACAAAAAGCTTTAACACCAAATCGAGACCCTTAAGTTGGATTGAGCTGAGATGGAATCGCATTTAATTGGAAAAGATGTTGGGTTCTCGTACTAAAAACTTTGATCTCCACTCAAGTTGGTGAAGATTTTCTCTAAATATGCATAGAACTGAAAAACGTATTTTATGTCACCAATCATAGGATTAGTCATCTCATTATATTCATTTTATTTCAGATGTAATTTCTACCTTATTTCATAACAAAACTTGAACGTTAGAGGGGAGAAATCGACATCCAACAATTATATAAATTATAGCCTTCTTTTAGTTTGATAAATATAGTTAAAGAATATATTATAAATTGAGGTACTTTAATACATACTTTAAAGATAATGATTGTGAATTTTTCACTTAAATTCAGTTATGATCGAGAAATATTACTTAATATATATTTAAAAATAGAAAATTTGAATTTTCTCACTCAAACTTAATTAAAATTGAGAAGAAAAGGCTCCATGAAGTATTCTAATTGTGTCGCTTGTTTGAGAGATGTGGCATGCCTACTGTTTCGTATAATACCTTTTTATGAATTAATTACAAGGTTCAAGCAATCAACAAGAAGAAAGCAAAAAAGGGTTTCTTTGCTCCTATTTAATTTAGTCATTTATATGATGCCAGAAAGACGTCCACATATAAAAAAGTAGGATTGTTAGGTTGTTGACAAGCACATATTTGGGATGTTTTATGAGAGAATCTTGTAATTGATAGAGGGGTGCCTCATTTGGGATCTCTTTAATGCCCAATTGTACATTTTGGAAGTCAGCAGCTCTTTTTTAAGTATTCCAGATATGGTTATCTACCAAAGCAGGTTTTACTACTTAATGGGTAAGACCATAAAGCATGATATTGCCATAAAAGTAGGGTATTTATGAGGAAAGGAAAATTAAAAAAAAAAACCATCATGTAGTTGATCTGCAACTTGTTCCAAGGAATTATAATTGGTAATGCCTTGACTTTATTTGCTCATTGACAAGGTTAAAATCTCCACACACAAAAAAAAGGTATGAATATAATTAGAGGCAGCATACCAATACGAATTATTATACTAATAATTCAAAACTGTAGGGCCAAACCCCAATAATGGAAAACCATTTGGATTAATAAACAATGAAGCATTATTAAGTGTCTTAATTAATTGAATTTGATTTTTTTTAAAAAAAAGTAATTGGTTTTGAAGTTACTAAAACATTTGCTTCCTGGACTCTAAACTAGAGTAAGCGATGTGTGAAAATTCTACAGACCCCAACATTTTAGTTTGGTAGAGGATAATACAATAATAATAACTAATTATAACATAGTCTTTAAATTTTAGTCCTCAAATTTAACCTAGATTTTGTCCTAAGTATAACAGTTTCATAAAAAAAACATTATGAAGGTATCCCTTTATTTCTAAAGGAAAATATTTAGCTACCCTCTTATGGTAGTTATCAACAGTCAAAAAAATATCTAAATATTCTTTATAAAGATATTTTATATGATCATTACAAGAAGGTCATATAATTAGGCTCTTTATAAAAATTCAAATGGGATGAAGCAGAATTTCAATTTTTAATTTAAAATTGAAATAAATAATTTTAATTTAAAATTGTTTCTGATTTTAGTTTTTTTACCTATTAAATTTTTAACTCAAATATCAAATTTTATAAATTGAATGAAAATTATACCTAACATTTGAATTAAATATGCATATCATTTTTATTCATATACTCAATTTGAATTTCATGGATGAATCATAAAATTTTCATTAAATAATTTGAGAAATTTTTAATATAAAATAAATAGTAAAATTAAATGATTAAATTAAGTAGTGTAATAATTAGAAAATTAAAATAGAAAACAATGTTAATATTAATCTGAAATTTAAATTGTTAGTCAATCCAAAATAGATCATTTGTTAAAATAAAAAGTTGCGAACATACTAAAACACGTTGTTCGGTTATACATATGATCAGAAGAAAAGTCACAGCTAGGGTTATATCAGATATCGTTGTCTATGTCTCACGTAATCCACCCTTTGGAGCTTGAAGTTTTGTATGTATTAGGGAATAAATATAAATACAGATATATAGGCCAAATCACACGTGTAGGCAGGCATGCACACCCGATCAGAAAGATGGAGCTTACTTTGTTAGTAGTCTCTTCCTGGAGTATTTTTGTTGTGTTCCGGGACTTGAATGAATTCTGTCATTCGCATTTACAGGGACCTCTCCATAAAAGTATAACCCCACCAGCTTCACTGACCCGCAAAACTCACTTTCAGCTTTTCTTTTCTTTTCTTTTCTTTTTTTTTCAGTGTTGTAGTACCCTTTCTTTGGATTTTTTCTCATACATCTTGCAGTATGATCCCTGTTAATGAGTCTGTTCATGTCTCGACATGCTTAGAGGCTGCTGTTGGTCTATAATGTTATAGAGAGAGAAGTTTAAAGTGACTCAAACGCCGATTCATTAACATGGAAAAGATTGAGTTTTGCTAAGTTTTAGTTAGATAATTTGATTAGACGTAAATTAGTTTGAACGCCAAGTGATTTTGTAAAAGTTGGTTGATTCTCTTACAGTGTGTATAAGATTAGTTTAAAACATATTCATTGATACGTCAATCAAGACATGGAAACACGACAATTACAGTCAGACATGTTCCTTTTACAGCACAACTAAGCTCCGCTTTGTCATTACGTAGTGTTCCTCCTAATAAGATGAAATGATGAGGGATTGACCTAAAACAGTGTGTTGTGCTAGGCTAAGCGTACAAATACCATCTTTATGGTCTGCTGAGAGGTAGATTAAGGACAAGTAATAGTTGGATTCTAAGGACAATTAGTCAAAAATCGAAAAAGTTAATGAGATTGTAATGTAATCACATTTTGTAGTAGGTGAATTATGCGTTGAAACGCAACTCCCTTTTCCAAGTAATTGTCAAAGATTCGCGTGCCAGGCATTGATAGGCACCATCAGTAATGTGTTACAACACCCCTTTGATTAGTTTTACAGATAAAAATTCATGAAAAAAAAAAAGGTTGACGTGGAGATGACTTCATGATTGATATGCTAATCCAATCATCAATATGCACCCCCTTACCTACAATTACTCTAGCTACTTGCATAGGTCTTGTGTGTTTGACATGAAACTTATGCTCTTGATGACAGACCTAGGTATTTGTTTTATTGGTGTTTTGTTTGCTTCTTCTTTTTTTTCCTTTTCTTTACGAGATGAAAGCTATGCATCATTATACTTTTACATGTTGGAGGGCTCCGAATTCACGCTTTTGCTGTTTGGCTTGCGGGAATTTCCATCACCGGACCAGAACTTTATCAGAATATTTTTCCTTTTATTTCTTTTCTGCTTAAAAACCCTGCCAAAGGGAAAAGAATTCTGATCGTTAACTCATATTAGGAAAAGTCGTGTGTTCCCAATGTGAAGGCTTCATGCATGCATGATCGGTTTTTTCTATTATATATGGAGCAATATGCAAGCATTAGGAGCAAGATGGGTAAGGATCGTTTGGTATTGTTGTAGGTTGTAGTTTTTAGTTGTAATTTTGATATATTTGTATTGATTTTTATGTTTTATCTTTAATTTCTGTTGTATTTGTGTGTTGTCTTTTTTTATTTTTGTGTTTAACAAAATAAAAATTCAAAACCCATTTTAAAAACTATACCAAACATCCCCTAAACATTTAAGGCTTTGTTTAGTTTTAATTTAGTTTCTTGTTTTTATTTCTTATTTTTAAAAATACAGAAATTAATAAAAATAGTATAAAAATAAAAAAGACAATATATTAACATAGTACGAAAAATTTAAAAAATAACACAAAAATTAATAATAATATCATATAAACTAATATACATATACAAAAATAAAAATAAAAAATAAAAATAAGAAGTGATACCAAACGTGCTCTTAATTACTTATACAAAACTTAAAAACTACCTTAGAAATTTTCCATGCACACATAAAACTTATATGACATGAATATATAAACAAATTGAGTATGTGGTATAGACTTGAAATTAAAAACCAACCAAATTTGATTCCTCTTGAACGAAAAGATAAGATAAACAATTTGTAATGAGAAACTTAATTAATAGTGAGAAGAGTGTTTTGTTTCTATCTATCCAACTAACATAAATGAATAAGTCATTTTCTATACACGATGATGACTGAAGTCCCAACCTTATCAACCACAAAAGCTGAAAAGAGTAGTTAACCAAATTAATCATATAATTTGGTAGCCAGAAAATGAACGAGAAAGCACTCATACAAACCATTCTTGACCTCTTTCCATAATTTACGATGGTGGGTTCGCATCAACTTTACTAAAGGCACAAGGAAGGATAAACATGATATTTATATTCTGTGGCTCGTCTAAATAAACTGTTAGCTTGATGATGGTGATGATGAGCTCATGTATACTTGTTATTTGTTACGCCTTTTGTTTTGGAAGCTTTCAATCATTTCGTTGGGGTATGTTGCGTTGTCTCTTTGCTGTTTAATTCAAAAGATCTTAAAAAAAGGATTATGCAGATTGGTAAAAAAGAGTACTACTGTCCAACCAACGATCGAGAGTTCTTTAGAAAATTAGGCGATTGTAGAATCCAAAAATTTGACTTTTAGCTTTTAGGTAGGTTCAATCTATCAAAATGTATTTGTAGGTTCAGATAAAAAATTATATCATGTTTAATTTAAGATTTAATATCAAAATTCAATTGATGTTACGAGGGTCAGTGCAAACATAAAAATAACGAATATTTAGTAAATTGAAGGATGTTCAAATATAAGGCAGAAGATTTTTAAAATATTGTTCAAAGCTCATTATTGAAATAATTTCAGAGATTTTCTCAAATTGATTGATCTTGTTCTTCGAGTGTAAACATAATCCACTGAGACACGACGAAAATTTTTATTTTTTAAATGAAAAAAGATGGATTAACTGTTAATCTTCTTCAAAGTATATCTTCAACAGCTTTAGGCGGGTTTCAATTCCCTAATTCCAATGGGCTGATTTTGATGGACATATAATAAATAATATCACCAGCAAAGAGAGAAAGATAATCATTGATACCCGACCCCAAGATAATCATAATGATGAGATCTTCAAAGCCATCAATCCTAAAGGCCGATTACTGGGTCAACTTTTTGGGAATAACGAAGAGGCAAGGAAGAAAGCATGTTATTCA
The DNA here is from genome assembly GCA_028565735.1 of Pinacopodium congolense. NCBI lineage: Eukaryota > Viridiplantae > Streptophyta > Magnoliopsida > Malpighiales > Erythroxylaceae > Pinacopodium > Pinacopodium congolense. The sequence continues at coordinate 18,777 of JAOXYD010000089.1, read as the reverse complement.
TGGAATTTGGACTGCTAATTCTGGGGCATGTTGTGGCGCCTGTTGATATAAGTTAGGGAATGTTTGGCAAGCCTTTGTTTTGGTTTTTAATTTAAATTTTTTAAAATATAAATATTAAAATAATATTAAAATAACACAATAACACAATAATACAGTATAAAAATTAAAAAATATAATATAAAAATTAAAAAATTTCACAAAAATTAATAAAAACACATAAAATTAAAATATAAAAAATATACTAATATAATACAGAAATAAAAAATAACAGCAAAAATAAAAAAAATACGCACACAAAATTAATGAAACCCATAAAATAGAAAATAAAAAAAATAAACTGAACTAAACGATTCTTATATAATATGTACAATAAAAAATACAATAATGAACCATGCAAGTGGGATTGGAAGATATTTTAATTCTTCACCTAGCAAGAACATGGATAGCTGCATAGTGTTGAAGCTTAAGAAATGATATCCATATAAGCGTGGAGAAATAGAAGTTAATTGTACAATAGAAGTTGAATTTGATGAGATAATAAAACAATTAAAGACCAGATCAAAGAAGGCTTACAATGACTTCAAAGTTAGGAAACTAAAAACTCTTGTGAAGGCATTTATGAATACAAGACTAAAATGTGAAATTATTTGTGGTTTCATTTGTGAAGCTTATACAAGAAAACTTGATCAATATGCTGGAGGATACTCGAGTTGCATTATTGACTCAAATCTATGAAAAGATACATATGACGCTTAAGCCTACTGATGATATATGTCCAAAAGTTAGAAAGAAGTTAGAGGTTGCATAATGGTAAGCAAAGAACTGCATCATTAAGACTAATAAAAATTTGAAGTTTAAAGTCATGTATTTTTTTTAACAAGTACATTATTGATTTACAAACGCAAACTTGCTAATGTAAACTTTGGAATTTAATAAGGATCCCGTATAAGCATATAGTGAGTTGTATATTATATCAAAGGGAGGATTTTGATGCTTATATCAACCAATGCTACAAACGTGAATGCTATTTAAAGAGCTATTATTATGTGATAGAGCCCATTAATGGTTTGAAGTTTTGGCCAAAGGCTAAAAACCTGCAACTCGTATTGCCTCCTTTGATCAAGAAGAAGCTAAGAAGACCCCAAAAGATAAAAGAAGGGATATAAGTAAGGAACCATATAATCCGAATATATTGAATAAATTTGGAGTAATTATAAGATACCATCATTATTGTGAAATTGGTTATAATAAAAGAGGTTACAAGAATAAAGATAAACTTTTGAAGCAACATGAAATTATTAAGATGATTGTATACTTACCTTTTTTTTGCTCATCTCATTCATTTTTTAAATGTAAAATTTTTATCTACAAAATGTATATGTATAATACAATGAAAATGAGGAAGGCCTATGAGAAATCAAGTAGTTACACATAATAATGATAGCTAGCCAAAAAAAGCTAGAAGACCCACATAATCAAGACCTACACTATCTAGATCTACAAGAATAAATACTACTTCATCTATCTTACAAAGGGAGGACAGAGTGGTTAGTGACCATTCATCAATTTGTTTCATAATTTGCAATAAATTGTTCAAGATCATAACTATCTATATACGTATAGGTAGCTAGAGGATATGAGTAACATCTATAGAAGTTAATAGGAATTCTTATTTCTATAATTTTCATTTAAATTAATTATTTTTATGTTAGTTATGTACAATTACATCTCAATTTTTTTAACTTAACTATTTTATTTATGATGTTTTATAGATGGGCAAAAGTCAAGTTTAACCATAAAGGAAAATATAGATACAACCCAAGCTTCTCAAACAATGTAAATATGGAGTCCAAATTTTTTATACATTTCTTATTTAAAATTTTGTTACTAGTTATGAATTAATGTTTTCAATTCACCGTTATACTTTTTATCTATCGGGAATTGAGGTTATGAGGAAGCTATGGGATTGCCAACCCCCGAACCATTTTTTTTTAATATACTACGAAATGTTTAATAAATAGTTTCCCTAATCGTAGCCTTAATGAAATGTTTAGGATTATAATTTGAGATGATTGATTATAAGTTTTGCAATTCTAGAATCTAGTCTCCTAATTAAAAGCTCTAATCTCTATTTTCTAGTTACCTTAAACATTAATGATAGCCTGAATTTTCAGGTTTTAGATTTACTTTTAAAGTGTAAGGAATGTAATTCAATGCTTTAGATCATTTGAAATGTTTTATTATTAGCTACATAGATATCAATTACTGAATCATAGGCAAGGCTAAGGAAATAGAGAAGCTACTATTTAGTTTTGATGTACTTGATTAGCTACACTAGTGTAGTTTTCTTTCACCTCTAATTCTTTTGATACTTATCTTTGGATTATTTTTCATCATATTTAATGGTGAAGGATGTGAAAACAACTCGTAAATTTGCCATCCAAATCACCATATATATAATTATCAAGTTCATCCTACGGTGGGTAATATAAGCAGTACTTAAAGCTTGAAACCGAACAAACAAAAGACAACAAGTAATCTTATTTAACAACTTTAATTGGTGTCCTTAAAATTATTATTAGATTCATCCATTCATTCATCCATTGGACTCTCTATAATTGTGGCAGTAGTTCTTGACTTCATTACATGTTTCCTTTACTAAAGTATTTGCTTTTATTCTGAAAAAAATCTTTTCTTCTAAAGATTTGATCTTTTTCATTAAAAGGAATTGCAAAGCACAACTCTAACTTTGTTTTCTCCTAATCCTTATTTTATCAATATATTAATCCTTTCAAAATATATTTAGAGAGAAACCAATTATGCGATTTATTTTAATCATTTTAAAGGTGTTTAAATAGCAAACCAATCAAAAGGAATCTTAATAAACTTACTTTGGGTGTTTCCAATAAGCAAGGACTCTAAATTGGTTCCATAATAGTTGTAAGTGAAATGGATATTTTTTCTCTAATTCTTGTTATATACTAACTAAATAAAAGCTAAAATGAATTTCATGTAATATACGGAAGAAGATTCGAGAAAGATGGAAGCACATAAGCACCATAAATTTAATCTGTTGGCAATATTGGAACCTAATGATTCATAGTAAATTATAAAACAAAGAAAGTTAGAAATCAAGCTAAAAAGGAAAATTAAAATCAGCGTTGATTGATTAGCTAGATCCTAATAAATATGTCTACACTTCAAAGACAGTAAAAATACACAACCCAATTAAGCCCAACCAATAGTAATCTGAACAGTTTTCATTTGAAAATGACTCAGACTAATAATTTGACAAATCCTTATGCATCATAAGAAATTATATCATTATTAGAGCTAAATACATCAGATGTCAAAGATAAATAGTCATATGAAACCTAAAAAAAATAAAGAAAAACACAAATATTTAATTTATTTCAAAATTTGTAGCATTATTATGAAATATTACACATACTCATCTCTTGCAAACAACAATGAATCTTAGGGACAAAACTATTACCCTAATAGAAAAAGATTTATTTGACCAAAATTTTTTACAGTAACACATGGTCTGTTATGCAACGTCTGTATATAAATTCAATGTTTGTGCCAAGTTTTAATTAAAAAAATAACTTTTATACTAAACATAACTATAAGTAAATGTAGCTATTGTTTCCTATAATATAGTGCTAAGTTGAGTATCGATCCCATAAGGAAGTGTAGCGAGCACTAATTTGAATTCTTGAATTATTAATCAACCTAAAAAATTGATGATTTTAAAATAAAGATTAAAACAAATTAATCTAAAATGAAGTTAGCAATCAATGTATTAATAATTAAGGGTCAGAGAATAACTCACTTCAAAGGATTTACAAAAGTATGAATAAGCCTAATTCTCAACTAAATTAAGACAACTTAAACACCCACATTCATATATTCTTCTATAAAAATAAGCCTAATTCTCAACTAAATTAAGAGAACTTAAACATCCACATTCATATATTCTTCTACAAATTATAAACCAACAAAATGTAACAATCTATAACTTGTTAAGCCTATATGGTACCTAAGAAAATGAGTGAATTAGGTACTTAAAGATTCTTCTAAATTACGAAAATTAATTTTTCAAAATGCAGAAGCTAAAAAAATTCACCGAATTAATACAATAAATCAAAATAATGGAAGAAGGACATGATACGATATGTTCTAGTTCGAAGTTATCCACTTACTCTTACGTCTAGTTCTTAACACCACCATTGAGATTTTTTTACTAATAACAAGAATACAATGTTAAATAATACAAATCTTTTTCAAGACTCGAGGATAACCTTGCACTCTTCTTTTTCTTTAGACTAAAGAATAACCTCTCAATCTCTCAAGAACAACTCTTGAAAAAAAATGCCTCACTTAATCCCACTTTAGTATATGAAAGAGACTTGGAAAAATGAATGCACAATAAAGCTTTCAAGATGCCTCATACAAGAACACACAAAAAAAACTCACAAACTTAACTTTAAATCACATACACACTTGAAAAGATGATTAGAATAACTCTTGGATGTTTCTTAATACTGCTATATATTTAACACACACTAAAACACTTTATTTATACACAAAAATGATCAATTAGCTATTGTTCAACAGATATAATATTGTTATAAATAATCAATGATTTTACCATTGTATAATTTGCCTATTCCTTAACTTACTTTCTATTTTCATCACATTTATTCAACCGATAAATAAGGTGCAGTCGACAAAAGGCCATTTATCGGTCGACAAACCTATGGCCTTCAATCGACTAACCTATACGGGGATACTTCGGCCTAAATAACTTAAACTTAAACTATAACCAATCTTAAATAAGAACCTAACAAATATTAAACCAACCCAACATACTTTGCAACAAAAAACACTTATTAAACTTACTTATTTAATTTTCCCATTCATACCAATTGTCTAACCTTTTTATTTCAAGTATTCTTATTCAACCAATTTACATATCAAGATGACTTTGTCATATACACATATCAAACACATAAGTCCTCTTGATTATACACCTGCATATAGTTTCTAAGTCATGTATGTAAGTATGCTTGTATAAATCTCTTAAATAACCAAAACAAAATTAATCAAAACTTACAATAAAAATTACACCAATAAACCTATGTTAAATCTAGTTCACTTCTTCAATGTTTTGAGTCTTCACATAAGATCTTCGTAACATTCAGTCAAGTTTCAAAACTCTTTAATTAAATAAGCTCAAACTTTATTCTTACACTTATCTTTCAAACACACTTAAATACAGCATTAGTAATAAATCGTTTTGTCATCATTTAAATAAGGTGGGGTTGCCTTTGGTTCAATATAACTTGTAGAATGATCAGTAAACCAAATCACACGAGCTATCTTTTCAATTTAACCATAAAGTATATTTATTCTTACAACCAAAAAAATATAATATTCAAATAAACAAAGAAAACATCTAGAATAAACCAAAGTAGAGATTTGAAATGCTTATAACAATGAAAACTCCCTCTCCAAGACCATTTAATTCTAGCCTCCCAATCCAAGCTTCTTTTAATACTTTAATAAAAACAAAATAAATTAAAAGATATAAAAAACAATGAAACAAATTTAGAAAAACAGAATTAGAGATTACAGAATGCTCATAGCAACCCTTTCTTCTAAGACTTCTTACTCCTAACCTCGCAATCTAAGCTTCGTGATTACTTCAAAGCACAATTATAATTAATAAAAATGTAAAGGAATAATGAAAACAACTTAGAGAAACCAAAGTAGAGAATAGAGAAATGCTCATGAAATGCCAAACCCTTTCTCCAGGAATTTTTACTTATAACCTCCCAATGCAAAGTCCTTTAATGTCCTTAAACCTTTTTCCTAATGAATCTTATTGTCTTCAACCTTTAGCTATCAAAAAATTGATTGCAAGTTATGGAAGATGAGAATGGAGGTACTGGAAAATATCTGTAGAGAAATGTGTGCCTTCAAGCTCCTTTAACCTCTTTTTCAAGTCATTTCATGTTCTATTTATAATGTTTGAGCAATTCTAAGGTTAAAAACCCTAGAATGATGAGTCAGCACATCAAAATTAGTAAAATTCCATGAATATTATTCATTCTATCACGTTTTAGGACCATAATGCATGCTATCTATTAACCCACAATGGTAGTTCCTAGTAGTTACAACGACGTTGTTGTATGGTGCTATAATGGTTCTCTAGATACATATTAGCAGTTCTTGAGAGGAACAATGACACCATTATTTGACCTGAATTGTACTCCTTATAATATGTCCAACTTTGCTTCTTTATGATTTTCATATTCAAATGCATCAATCACCTAAAAATTATAAAATGCACAATATAAGGAGCTTAAATGATCAAATAATATGTAAAATTAAATAAGAAATATATCAATAAATGTGTACATTTTACACATCATCAAATTCACTCGTACTTCGGCGTTTGATTGTCCTCGAGCAAACCAATTCATCATTTAAATTTGCAAATGTACAATCATGATGTGAGAGATGTTCATCTCATCAAACGTGATCATTGAAACTTCTTCGTTAATCATTCGAAAATAATGGATCATGGATACGATATGTAATAAATTACTCTTACCAAATCACAAATAAGTTTAATTTACTTTAAGCTTCTTCAAACTTCAACTCAAATCACACTATTCAATCTTATGTTCAACTTAAATCACATTATTCAATCTTATGTATAAAATTAATATGTAACAAGTAATTTGTTTCAACTTTCAAACACATTCACGTCCTTCTCATTTATTTACAAAATATAGCTCGCCTAGTCTTTTTACGCCAAGATAAACACCTTATCATGAATACTCCTAATTACTACTTATTGTGAGCTTTTGAGGGCTTCAGTGAAAAGTCACCAGTCTTTTTACACGAAGGTAAACACTTTGTCATAAATACTCTCGATTACTTAGCTAGATCACCTACATTAATTATCTACTAACACTACTCTTTACTTCTACATTTTTACTGGTAAAAAGATAGTGGAGTGAATTTATTTTCTCACTTATTAACCTTTTTTTTCACTTATTATGCCTTTTTAGCAATTTAGAAGATGAATATACTTTTAAGAAGTAATAATTGCTCAAGCATCTGCATTTTACATATAAAATCTCATAATGTTCATTAGATATCCATCTCTAAAGTCATAAAGTAAATGAATCGTAAATGGTCATCAACATTCATAATTAATCACATAAACAACTTAAGTTGCCAAAATAATAAAAATCATGATGAATGATTTCAATAATATACCTTCAAAGAAAAACAAACATCCATAAAATTAATAACCATTATAATGAAAAATGATAAATTGATAGGCTTTAAAGCAAGATATCAAATAAATACAACCTCTCCTTCACACTTAATCTAAACATTGTCCTCAATAGTTAAATAGTCAATAAAACAAAAAGGAGAAGGGATGGGTGGGATAAAAAAACTTCCCTAAATTAGTATTGCAATGAATGATTGGTGAAGACAAAATGATGTAACTCTATAATGCACCTATCTAACCTATGAAGCTGGGAAACATAGGTGAATATCACTTGGAAAGAAAATTAACATTGTCATGATAATAAAGGAAACAATAGAAATATGAACATAACAAACTAAGTCCTACTAAACTCACAAAAATAAATTTTTTTAAAAATGATAGAAGATTAAGAATCTCCATGTATCCCTTCGGAATTATATCGCTAAGGTATGGTTTAAGACGATGGCTATTGCCCTTAAATGTTCCTAATTACGGATGGGTGATCTTTACAATTTCATATGGAAAGGTCCATTTAATTGTGAAAGGTCTAGACCACCTAGACCTAATTTTACTAGGGAACCAATGTAGGTGAGAATTTTAAAGCAACATATGTCATCTTTTAGTTCTTTCCTTATACAACATCGCATTGTCATAAGCCGTAAGCCTCCACTAACCAAGCTCAGCTAATTGGAGTTTATGTTTCTTACTAGTAAGAGTGGGATCCATATTCAAGGACTTGATCATCCAAAAGGCCTTATGCTTAAGTTCTACAGGTAAATGGCATAACATTCCATAAAGCAATTTAAAGGGGGACATGCCTACTGCAGTTTTGAATTCTATCCTATAGGCCCAGAGAGCATTATGTCAGACTAATCCATTCTAGAATGCTCTACTATCTTTTTTAGAATGCACACTCCCTATTAATTAATTCTACTTAGCCACTAGTTTAAGGATGGTAAGGGTGCCTAATCTATATGTAACACCATATTGCTTAAAATTCTTTTCTAATTAGGCATTACAATAGTGAATTCCCATGTGGCTTATTAAAGTTCTAGGTGCACCAAAACATAAAAACAACTTCTTAATAAACTTAAAAACCATCCTAACATCATTAGTAGGTAAAGCTTGCACTTTAGCCTACTTAGAGACATAATTAACTGTAACTAGGATGTATTTGTTTCCAAATAAATTAAAAAAAGGTCTCATAAAATTGATATCCTATGTATTAAATACCTCACAAATAACAATTAAATTTTGAGACATTTCGTCATGCTTAGATATTTTACCTATTATTTAACATTTATTACAGAACATCATATACCTATAGATGTATTAGAAGAGAGTGGGATAATAAAACAGATTTGAGCTCCTTTTTGTGCATTTCTATTAGCTTTAAAATGTCCTCATACAAGGCCATGATGGCAATGCTTCAAGATGGCTCTAGTCTTTTAATGTGGAAGACATCTTCTAATCACCTAATATGTACATATCTTAAACAAAAATGGGTCTTCTTAGAAATAATATCAAATATCATAAAAGAATTTCTTCTTTTACTGATATGATAAATTTTTAGAGATGCCCCTCATTACCAAGTAATTTGAAATATTGGCAAACCAAGGTACTTCAGTTATCTAAACTTCTAATGCATACAACGGTTCATTAAGAAAGAAGTCATTGATCTCTTCCTCTATTATTACACTTGAATGGGAATGGTCAAGGTGAGATAGGTGGTCCGTTGCCAGGTTTTTAGCCCCCTTTTTATCCTTAATCTCAATATCAAGATCTTGTGACAACAAAATCCACTTAATAAGCCTAGGCTTTGCATCAGTCTTACTTAACAAATATCATAAAGTAGAGTGGTCGATATAAATAATGACTTTAGACAAGATAAGAAAGGCTCTAAACTCATCAAAAGCATATATTATAGCTAGCGATTCCTTTTCTGAAGTTGTATAATTCTTTTTAGCATCATTCAAAGTTTTACTAACATATTAAATTAGTTAAAAAAGCGTACATTTTCTTTAACCAAGCACAACTCCAACTGCATAATTACTTACATCACACATTAATTCAAAATGCAAAGTCCAATGTGGAGTTACTATGATCGGGGCATTAGTTAACTTCTCTTTGAACACGTTGAAGGAATATCAAAACTCATCAAATAAATAAAAAGAAACATCTTTTTCAAGCAAACATATTAGAAGCCTAGCTATCCTGGAAAAATCTTTAACAAATCTACTATTAAAACTAGTATGTCTAAGAAAACTTCTAATAGCACTAACGGAGGTGGTAACTTCTTAATAGCTTCAATCTTAACCCTATCCACCTCTATCCCTTTTCATAAAACCTTATAGACTAAAACTATGCCCTATTGAACTATAAAATTGCATTTTTTGTAATTCAAGATCAAACTATTCCTTATCTTTCTAAATTATGAAGGCTTCTATCAAATGAATCACTAAAAATAGAAAAATTATCCATAAATACCTCCATAATGTTTTCCATCATATCATTGAAAATGACCGCTATCATGTATCATTAAAAGGTAGCAGGCACATTGCAAAGTCTGAAAGGAATTCTCTGATACACAAAAGTACCATATGGACACGTGAAGGTAGTCTTTTCTTAATCTTCAGGTGCAATCAGAATCTAGAAATAACCTAACATGCTATCAAGAAAACATTAATACATGTGCCCATAAAGCCTTTCAAGAATTTGATCAATAAAATGGAGTGGAAAGTGATTCTTTCTCATAGCATAGTTCAACTTTCTATATTCGATGCACACTCTCCAACCTATGATGGTTCTTATCAGTATTAACTCATTGATCTCAATAAGCACCACCATCATGTCTCCCTTCTTTGGTACAACCTATACCATACTCACACAAGAGCCATTAGAGATAGGATATATCATACATATATCTAGAAATTTAATCACCACTGACTTGACAACATCTATCATGTTTGGGTTAAGTCACCTTTATGGTTATACACACAACTTGTTATCTTCCTCCATCAAAATTTTATGAGCGTAAAACAAGGGACTAATACCTTTAATGTTAGAAATCTTCCACGTTATCTCTTTCTTATGCTTTGTTAGGATCTTGAATAACTTCTCCTTGTATTCCCTACTAAAATTAGAAGCAATAATAATAGGGAGTTTAGAATTTTCACCTAGAAAAATATACTCCAAATGTTATAAAAACTTCTTTAATTCTAGCACGGGTGGTTCTTTTATCTATGGCTTTAACCTCCCTTTTGTACCTTTATTCATCTCCTCAAATGATTTCTCTTGCACCTCATACTCACTTGCTTCGAGGCATTCCTCCATTTACTCCTATGCATGACTCCCTTATTTATCCTCCTCTTCTTCCCTAGGCACACTTTTAATGGATCTGGATGTATAATTTCCTGTGCATAAGAAGAGACAACACCATCCATAGCATCCATATAATAACAAAATATCATCATTAGCAAGGGAATAATGCATGGAATATACTCTTAGGGTTAGCTTTCCTTTATATACTTCAATTATGGCCTTAGTTGTTGCTAAAAAAGGTCTTCCTAAGATTAAAAGGACCTCTATATTCTCATCCATTTCTAAGATAACAAAACCTATAAGAAAAATGAACTTATCATCTTTAACTAACACATATTCTATAATACCTCTAAGATATTTGGCATACCTATCAGCTAATTATATTCTTATACATATAGCTCTAGGTTCTCCTAACCCCAACTTCTTAAACATTTTATAGGGCATAAGATTGATACTAACACCTAATTTGCTAAAGCCCTATCAATATTTAAGCTACCAATTACACAAGGGATAGTGAAATTCCTTAGATCCTTGATCCTCGAGGGCATCTTATTTTGTAAGATAGTGGAGCAACTCTCACTTAATTTCATGTTCAAAAGTTCTTCTAACTTCCACTTTTTCGTTAAGATGTCTTTCAGAAATTTCACATATTTGAGCATCTATAATAAAGTTTCAATAAGCAGTAAGTTAATATGCAATTTTTTAAATAGTTTAAGGAATTTATCAAATTGAGCATCGATTTGCTCTTGTTTAAGTGCTGCAAGGTATAATGGCTTTAATTTGAATTCCTTGATCGAATGCTTTATCTCATCTTCCATCCTTCTCTTTATTACTTCTCAACTAGTCAGTAACAATAGGTTGGATCTTTTGTATAGGTTCATCAATTAGCTCCTTTCCACTTCTTAATTACATTGCCTTGGCATGCTCCCTTAGATTTACTTCAATATTACTCAACAAGTTGCCTTAAGTCCTCTCTATGATGAACTTAGCAATCTATCTAAGTTGACTCTCAATGTTGTGGAGTAAAGACTCTTGATTTGTACTTGAATTTTCCAAGCTTTAGAAATAAGCTTTTAATGAGGACAAAAACTTCATTACTGTCTCTTCAAACCTTAGCTTCTTATCTTGTCATTGAAATTCTAAATGTTAAAGTCTTGCATGAGCTTGATTTTTCCATGAAAAGTTTGAATATTGCCTCCAACCTGAATTATAATTTTTGTTTTAGGGGTTACTTTTTTATTGTATCCTAAGTAGCCAACTTCTTCAGATTTAGCAAATAGGTTCCCCATTTGACATTCTTGGCTGCTATAGACTCCCTTACATCAATCACAGAACATAATTGGCACCAATTTGCTTAAAGAACTCAATTTTTCAATCTTCTTATTCACCAAATCAAGTTAGGTAGCTAGTAAGCTCCATCCAACTGAACAATTGTTGAAATATCATTCCTCAACTTCGTAGTCTTCATAAGAGGAAACTGCTTCATTAAAAATCTTTTAGCTAGGATATCCCACATTATTATTAAACCAAGAGGAAGGGACTTAAACCATTACTTGGCTCAATCTCTCAGTGAATATGGGAATAACCTTAATATGATAGCATCATCTGAAGCTCCATTAACCTTAAAAATATCACATATCTCCAAGAAGTTGATTATGTGAGTATTAGGATCGATGTTAGGTAACCTATCAAATTGCACTAATCATTGAATCATTGAAATGATATTCGACTTTATGTCAAAGTTATTCAAATTTATCGAAAGCCTCACAATGCTTGAATGTGTCCATAAATAGACGGCCTTATATAGTTAGACATAGATGTGGCCTATGTTTCTCTTTTATCTCTACCAGTTCTTGATCAAAAGCTCTAACTTCTTCTTCTTATCTAGGCCTCTCTCAATGAATCCTCCTCAAACCATTTCAAGCTCAAGTTCAACTTCCATAATATTTGAAGTAGAACTTCTTATCATACACCTACAAAAAATGCAAAATGACCATATGCAAATGCTAAACAAAGTGTAAAATAAATGCACAAATTGCAATATAAACATATAAATGCAAAATAAAACACAAAAAACAACACAAAAAGCAATAAAATGGTCAAAGCAATAGCTCTCAATCCTTTTAGTATCAATAATACTTCCCCAACAACAAAACTAAAAACTTAGTCGATCATGCAATGTGTGTGTGTTAATTTAATGCTTATGCCAAGTTTTAATTAAAAACAACTAACTTTTATACTACATGTAATTATAAACAAATGTACCTATTATTTTCCGTAATATATTTGTAAGTTGAGTATCAATCCCACAAGAAAGTATAGTGAGCACTAATTTGAATTTTTAAGCTATTAATCAACCTATCAAATAAATAACTTTAAAATAAATTAACCTAAATTAAAGTTAGCTATCAATATTTTAACAATAAAGGGTCAAAGAATAACTTACTTCAAAGGGTTTAAGCCTAATTCTTAACCAAATTATGACAACCTAAATACCCATATTAATATCTTATTCTACAAATTACAAACCAATAAAATGTAAGAATTTATAACTTATAGAATGCTCAATAAACTAAATCACACAACCTTTATTTTCAATTTAACCATAAAGTATACTTTTTTTTATAACCAAAACAATCCATGATTCAAAGAAACAATGAAAACAACTAGAATAAACCAATATAGAAATTTGGAATGTTCATAACAATGAAAGCTCCCTCCCTAAGACCTTTTAATTCCAACCTCCCAATCCAAGCTTCTTTTAATACTTGAATAACAACAAATCAATTAAAACATACAAGAAATAATGAAAGCAACTTGGAGAAACCAAAGTAAAGGTTAGAGAATGCTTATGGCAACCATTTCCTTTAAAACTTCTTACTCCTAACCTCCCAATCCAAGTTTCTTTTTTACTTTAAAGCATAAATATAATAAACATAAATGCAAAGGAACAATGAAAGAAACATGGAAATGTGTGCCTTCAAGCTCCTCCAACATCTTTTGCAAGACGATTCCATGCTTTATTTATAATGTTTAAGCAATTCTAGGCTTATGAGTTAGCACATCAAATTTTGTTAAATTCATGAATTTATTCCACCACATTTTGGGACCACAAAGCATGTTGTCTGTTGACCCACAAAAATGGTTCTTGGGAGGTACAATGGCATCGTAATGCTTACCCAAATATACAACGACAATTCCTAAGGGGAATAATGGCGTCTTTGTTTGAACACCGTTGTGCTACTTAGAATATGTCCAACTTTGCTCCTTTTTTGTGATTTTCATCTTCAAATGCATCAATCACCTAAACATCGCAAAAAGTACACTATAGGGAGCTTAAATGACCAAATAAATAAAATGTATACATTTTACATATCATCAACAAACATTTAACTCATTTGCCATGATTAAATGCCTACAAGAGACCTATAGTTTAAATGTTTGTTAACGATCTACATAATAATAGCACCATCAAATCAATAATTGCAATACTTACTTCTATATTGACACATTGATAAAAATATTCGCTAATGCTTGACTTAGAATTTAATATCTACAACTTTATTTTCTTATTACAATATAGGTAATCAATATAAGGAATTTGAAAATTAAAGATAATTGAATAATGACTTGGTTAAATGAAATATAATCTACATATCTAATATAGTAGTAATAGAAAATACAAAATTTGTTTTATCGTTTAATATAATACCTTCTTTTGATAAAATTGAGAATATATCATTTTTAACTTTTGTTAAATTGTCAAAATAATAATAAACAACATCTTTGTTTCCATTAATGACACCTTTGAACTCTTCTCATGCAAATATATACTAGGTATATAAGTAATAAAAGCTACATATATTTTGTTTCCACCTATAACGCAACTAAAAATAATAATAAAATAGAGGGATAGAGAAGATATACTTCAAGTAATGTCCTTTATATTGTTTTACTTACCTACTAACCTTGGACTTATTAGACACATTATATACAAATAACCATATTTCTTTCATTGAAAATTGCTATAGGAGAAAATATAACTTTAAATTAAATCATCTAAAATGATTGGTCTCATTTATCAACATTATTGTAGCCTCTCCACAAAATAACTAGATTGTAGCCATCCCAAATGTATAGTATTGAAAAGGCACAAGGATTAATAGTAAAATTAAAAGATGAAGTACCAATCTAATGAGTTATTATCTCGTAAACTAAGCAATTCATTTATATATGAATTTGTATTTTTTAATCCTTAAATTAAAGCACAAAAATTTCTTTTAGTTGTCTAAGTAAATGAAAATCCAAGAACTACAAGGATAACTTAATCAACCCATATGAATAAAGCATAATAGATTCATCCTGAATCACATAAAGATTTTAGTGGCATTTGAAATCAAGCATACATATGAAAAAAAAAATCTCATAACATTTCAAATAACCAAAGACACAAAGAATTTACAATAAATTATTCAAAAGTAAGAAACTAATAAGATCCCCTTTTTGTTCTAATTAAAATAAGTTTACAATTCTTGAATTCATACTTCAATTAGAATATCCAATAAATAGGCCAATTCTAGAGCTTTTCATTTAATTTCTCAAGAAGTCAGATTCTCAACAATTCAAGATCACAAATGAAGATATTTTCATACACTATCTAATTTGCATGAATAATGTGCAATCTCAATTTAGGTATAAAAAAAAAAGACTAAACTTTGTGCACCATTTTGAGTTGAAAAAATGTTGCCTTGCCTAAACTCTATCAACCCTTCCTCATCCATATTTGATAATATGACACAATAATTTGTAGAGCTCTCCCAATTGTAGGAAGGCTATAATGATAAAGTATCCTATTATCAAACATCCCTATAGTATTCCTTAGAGCTGGATGGACAACTTGGAAAATGGGAGAAAAATTTCAACAAATTGAAATAACACAACATATGTAACTAAAAGTAGACAATAACTACCATGTTTGCTGGCTTATTAACAATAGAACATGTTAATCTTCATAGATTATGTCCAAATTCATATCTTCAGGTTTTACTCTCAAAGGTTATAACTCTTAAATTAAAAAACCTAAACCAAATTTAAAACAAAAAAGGAACAATTTCTATAGGAAAATAGAAGTAAATCTTACGATTTCCTAATTAGTAAAAGGTTTGGTAGTTCAGATATGAGATCACTGATCTTAGGAGCCAAATGCTAACTTAATCTTCTATAAATATTCAATTAATATCTTGCTCAAATAATGCTAAGGGAGCCTTCACTTTGGGCTCCTATTCTACAAGCACTTGCTTTTAGATGAAAAGCTCCTGCTCTATAAGGGCGATGACCAAGCATCTGCTTCCAGATGAAATTATGACAATGGAAGGGGGAAATCAGTGAAGGAATGAAGTGCTCTCTGAATTAAAGCATTACTATACTAAATTATAACTTTTTTAATAAAAAATTGTAAATAAAAATTAAATAACTTATTTAATAAATAATTAAAAATTAATTAATTAATCCATGTGTAGGCCATATATCAACATTCCATGTTAACATATTTACCATGTGAGCAAAAATAATGAAAGGCTAACAGTATGCTATTTTTATAACAAATAGAAAGTTCACACATTTAATTATCACTTTTTTTTTAATTCTAGCTAGTATTGCAAGATTGACCAAAGTTTTGATTTTTTTTTACAATATATCTATCTTTTCCTAAAACGCACAATAATCAAGTGTACCCTTTACATATCTAAAGACTCTTCTAACTGCATTATGATATATCTCATATGTCTTTTCTTGTATCTACTAATAAAACTTAATGCATAAATGATGCCATGTCTTAAGGAGGTTAAGTACACAAGACTACCAATTATGTACCTAAAGTAGGTGTTGTCTACCCCCTTTTCACCATTATCTTTGTTTAGTTTTAAACTAGGTATAGTAATGTGATACTATTCACTTGAAATCTCTTCATCACTGTTCACCAACACTAGCAACCTTAATCAACCAAATAACTAGACCATTTAATTTCTCTTGCCAAACCTAGCCTAACCATACTAAAATCATCATATAAAACCACTGAAATCATCACAAATCTCGAAAAAAATAAAAAATTATTAATTGTCAATATGCCATCTCTATTTAATGTTATTTGTAACTCATACCACCATTCAACTTGTATCAACAACAAGACTAAAGCCCCCTAAGGTCCCATCTAGAAAACATTATAATCACCATCAATTAGAGGAAGTTTGATCAAGGTTTCGATGATAGTTTTTCATCAATTAATCCCATTCTAATAATAATTTAAATTTCTTATAGTTATAAAAGTTAATCTACATGTCAAGAGCTTTTAAATGGTATATAGATTGTCTTATTTTGATAGCAGAAATTTTTTTGGGTGATCGGAGGAATATTCTAATCGCTAAAGGTACTTTTTCGACGATTTTTCAAGATAAATTTGAAAATATTATAAATTATGCTGACCGTGTTTCCTCAAGAATTTCATTATGGATTAAAAATCAAATAAAGTTTAGATAAAAATAAAAATAATAACCATGTTTGTAATTGGATCAATCTAGCAAAGTTAATGAATCTTAGATTGTTAATTGAGCTTAATAACACATAGGTGACGATATTTAAGATAATTAAAATGTGTTTGATATAAACGTTTCTGATGAAATTCTTGTGAAATAAGCCATAAAATTAAGGATATCCTATAATTTGATAAATCAACTCTTTAGAGCCACTAGGGTTCTAGTGAGTAAACTCTGACACTAATTCCTTTCCTATTCCCTAGGTTTATTATAAGCATGACTCTTATCGTAAGACTCTGACAAAGTTGTTCATCAATTTGGTAAGTTTGTATTCACCCTACTAATGTATGTGTAGGTCATGCATCAACATTCCATGTTAACATATTTACCGTGTGAGCAATAATAATTAAAATACTAACAGTGGGCTATTTTTGTAAGAAATAGAAAGTTTACACATTTAATTATCACTTTTTTTAGTTCTATCTAATATTGCAAGATTTACCAAAGTTTTGATTTTTTTTTTACAATATATCTATCTTTCCCTAAAACGTGCAATAATCAAGTGTACCCTTTACATATCTAAAGACTCTTCTAATTGCATTATGATATATCTCAGATTTCTTTTCTTGTATCTACTAATCAAACTTAATGCATAAATGATGTCATGTCTTGTGGAGGTTAAGTAAACAAGACTACCAATTATGTACATGAAGTAGGTGTTATCTACCTCCTTTTCACCATTATCTTTGCTTAGTTTTAAACCAAGTTCAGTAATGTGATACCCTAAAATTTTTACTATTCACTTGAAATCTCTTCATCACTGTTCACCAACACTAGTAACCTTAATCAACCAATAACTAGATCATTCAATTTCTCTCACCAAACCTAACCTAACCATACTAAAATCATCGTACAAAATCACTGAAATCATCACAAATTTTGAAAAAAATCAAAAATTATTAATTTTCAATCTGCCATCTCTATTGAATGTTATTTGTAACTCATTCCACCATTCAACTCGTCTCGACACCAAGACCAAAACCCCCCAAGGTCCCATCTAGAAAACATTATAATCGCCACCGATTAAAGGAAGTTTGATCAAGGTTCCGATGATAGTTTTTCATCAATTGATCCCATTCTAATAATAATTTAAATTTCTTATAGTTATAAAAGTTAATCTATATGTCAAGAGCTTTTAAATGGTATAAAGATTGTCTTATTTTGATAGTAGAAATTTTTTTTGGGTAATCAGAGGAATATTCTAATCGCTAAAGGTACTTTTTCGACAACTTTTCAAGAAAATATTGAAAAATATTATAAATTGTGTTGACTATGTTTCCTTAATACTTTCATTATGGATTAAAAATTAAAGAAAGTTTAGATAAAAATAAAAATAATACCAAGTTTGTAATTGGATCAATCTAGCAAAGTTAATGAATCTTAGATTGTTAACTGAACCCAATAACACATAGGTGACGATATTTAAGATAATTAAAATTTTTGTGATATAAACTTTTCTGATGAAATTCTTGTGAAATAAGCCATCAAATTAAGGATATCTTATAATTTGATAAATCAACTCCTTAAAGCCACTAGGGTTCTAGTGAGTAAATTTTGACACTAATTCCTTTC
>JAOXYD010000087.1:7256-47226 GCA_028565735.1 Pinacopodium congolense | reverse complement strand
ACTCAAACCATTAGTGATTAAGCATGTTTTGTTATCATCAAAACCAAGATTGGAACCTCCCTTGGTTCAACAGAGTTAGAGTTAGATGGTACCTCATTGCTTTCGTTTTCAACATTTGATGAGGATGGAGCTTCTTCTACAAAGACTACAAGGCATGTGTTTGAAGCCTCTTCCTCATCTTTAGCTTCTCCACTTACTTTAATTCTTCTTCTTTAATACCTCTTACATATATTTTCTCCAACCTATACTAAATCTCAAAAGTAAATTTGCACGTGGATACTTTATCAAAGACATTCCTTTCTAATGTATCATGTATGATATGCATGGCTTTGTCATTTAAGAGAACAATTTCTTGATCATTTAAAAGAGCGTTAGAGACATTTGAAATAATTTCCCACAATTGTAAATCTTGGCCCATCATAAAAAACTTGATTATAATTTTCTATATCAAGATGTCATTACCATAAAAAATTGGTAGCTTATAAATATCTAAACCCTCTTGACCAAAAAAATGTGTCATTTCTAATCTTTACTCATAATTTTATTAGAAATTATGCAAATGTGGGACTAAAGCTCTGATACCAATTATAAGTCCTAAAGACATTCAATAGGGTGGTGAATTGAGTATTAAAAAAAAGCTTTATTGCATAATTAAAAGTTAACACTCAACTAATTTGATTTAATGAGATATGTGAGGGTGCATGCTAAAATGACAACATAAAATACGATAAGTAAAGAGAGTAGAGAAGAGAAGGTAAGGCACACAGTATGTTAAAGAAGTTCTCCTACCATAAAGATAGGATATGTCTCATCTCCAACAACTTGTTGGATAATGTTTTTTACTAACTAAAGTAAAAATAATTACAATATTTTTTTAAGTAAAGAGTAGTCTTTACAACTAATTTTTTTCTAGACAAAGAATAGTTTCTACACAACAATCTTTTTCTAGGCAAAGAGGAGCCTTAACTACCCAATCTTTTGAGGTAAAGAGGAGCCTTTCAAATCTTCTTATGAAAGTTGAAGAGTAACCTTAATCTTTATATGGCAAAGAGAAGCCTTGACACACTTAACTAACTTGACAATGTAAATACCCCTTTTTTAGTAACTAAGGACATGTATGAATGTATTTCACTTAAGGTACAATCAAATTAAGGGCTCCAATGCTTTTATTAATTGAATAAATGACCAATCATACAAATGCAAGCTTAAAGAAGCTTAATATGACAGATTTGATGTACATACAAACTTGTATGATAATGAAATATAATCTGAAATGTTCACTTAATCTAAATCTGGACAGATTGATAGACAAGAAAACTAATACTCACAAACAATCGAATGAGCCTCTTAAAATTCAATTAAATATTCAATAATACTTCAGAGACTTAAAACAAATAGAAAATTATAATTTAGAAGCAAACAAATCATATTTGAATACTCAAATATACGTATGAAAGCAATCACACGAAATCTAAACAAATTTGAATAGTCTGTAAATAGGAACCCTAAACAGAAGCTATAAGTATCTAAAAATCAAACTAAAAATACCTAGATAATCCTAAGATCATAAAAAAATAAATACAGAAAGATTATATACCCATAACTAATTTATATAATAAAAATATGTAGTTAATACAAGAATAGAAAAACAATGACAGTTTAGGTGTATCTAAAAAATAATTTTTAAACCAAATAAAATAGCCTTAAAAAAATTTTAAACAAAAATTTAGTACACTCTAAAACACTTGAGAAGTCAGAAATATTTTTTTCACTATTTTAGAAATTAATTAAGAAGTCTAGAAAAAATATTGAAATTTGTGACAAATAATTTTAAACAGATTCGACACTTTTGAAGAGAAAAGATTTTAAAATTAAGAAATAATATTCAAAAAATAAAAAATCACACACCTTCTATAAACCTTAAGAAAATAGAAAAGCATAACATTAGAATTTTTAAAACAGATTTATGTATCTAAATTCAATATCTAAAATAGATCAGAACAGACAAAAACAGATTTGATACGTTTGAGAGTTTATGTTCCAATTTATCAATATAATCACTCCATAAATTAGAAAATATGATCAATCATAATCATATACACTTATTCTAACAAAAAACATAAATTTCTCAGTTAAAAAAACAAATTTAAGATAGTAGAGAAAAGAGAAATCTGAAACAATACAGAGAAGGATAGCTTGGAAATATTGGAGAAGTTGATCTATTAATTTTTGTTTTTGAGAACTAGAAAACTTGAGTTGAGAGTTTGGAGAGGCCTAGGAAGCTGATAGGATTTATTCTATAGCTACTTGCGTTTTTTTCTTAAACGTTTTAGGTTTTATCTTGATTTAATTTTAAATACGGAAATATAGAAGTGTTGGAGACAACTTTGAGTAACATGTCTTCTTAAAGTTTAAAACAGCGTTTTGAATGCTTAAAAAAATGAAATAAAATTCTAGTACACTCTTAAGACCTTAGGCTAGGTATTATAATTTTGAAGCAATAAAAAATGATTTGGGTACTGAAAATCAAATTGAGTGAAGATAATTCAAATGTGGACAGATTTGAGGTATGTCAACAAAAGGGTTTAAACCAAATAAATTTTAATTATAAAAATGAAAGTAAATGACTAATGCAATTCTTAACTATCCAAATATCGAATAAGACTTCAAAAATATTTAAAAAATAATTTTAGACCATATAAATACTAAAAATGATTAAATGATTATGATATGAAACATTTTGCCATTTTTAAAAACTATGTATAATGCATGATCAAAATTGAGTCCTAGGTCAATTGTACAATAAGTAAAACTAAATTAAAAGGCTTATTTTAAAATTTTTAGCAAGCAAATTAAAATTCTTATTTTTTTAATTATTAAAAGTATTACGAATAATTATCTTTTAAAAAATTAATTAAACATATTTTTATTTGGAATTTAAAGTTTGGGTAATGATAAATAATTTTTTTTATCCATACATATATGAAACTTCATTTAACCCGACGGGTCAACCTGTGTTGATCCGACTTGAATTTGACCCAACTCGAACCTCACTTGACTTGAAATTGACCTGATTTAAAAATGACCCGAACCCAAATTAAGTCGACCTTAACTCGAAAACCTTTTAACCTGAAATAACCTGACTTGAACTCGAATTGGTATTGAGCAGATTAAACCCAAACCTAAATGACTTAACCTAAACCCGACCCGACCCACCCGATTGACATCCCTACATACAGGATACCTCTCACCCTAAAGATATTCTATGTATTCCAACCTCATAATATCAAGTCTCATCATAATGAATCATATATGACACATCTCATCCTATAAGCATCCTGGGTATTTCCATCCTGAATACCAATATAAATCACAAGGACATCCCTATCCCCAAGATATCCTGACACATGTCTAATGATCAGTATCATTTCATAACTTGAATATCAAAACCATCGAATATAAATTTACCTAGGTAAGCCACAAACTAATATCTCCTTATGATTCCTTAATTTTTTAAAAATTCTCTATTAATCTATCATGTCATAGTATTTCATCATTATAACTTCCACACTATAATATCATTATGATTAAATCATAATTTCTATTCATGTGTAATTATATCTATTAACCCATTCTCACAACTTTCATAACATCGCATAAAATTTGTTTAATACAATACTTCTAAATTACACAATCACATTATTCACAGTTTTCACAAAGTACATATAAAAAGACATATTCCATTTTCAAATGTAAAATGAATAATTGTAAAATGATAGACTTTGTACACTTATTCATGTTAATCTTTAAGGTGTATATCCTATCACTTCTCTAAGTAATGCTCTATTTTTTTAACCATTATGGATAATTACTCTTGATGTATATGGATTTTTCTTTTAAAACTTAATTTCAAGCTTATGATTCCTTAACCATGTTTTGTCATTATATGAAAATCAATTTGAATATCCAATTCATGTTGTGCGTATTGACAATATGAAGGAATAAAGGTTAATAAAATCATTTATTTTAGCTTTCATATTGTAGGGTAGATCTCGAAAGATATGAAAGACCTCCTTCTAAGCCATACATATGATGGTGCCGAGTGGAAGGGTTATCGCTCAACAGATCAAAGTTACTCTAGAGATAACAGGCTGATCTTCCCTAAAAGCTCACATCGATGGGAAGGTATGACACCTCAATATCGGCTCTTCGCCGCCTAGGGTTGTAATATGTTCCAAGAGTTAAGATTGCAGTCGATTTGATAATGATTGAGTGACATTGCTTCTTCGGTCCAAACTAAGGAGTCCCTTAAATACGATGCCAAATAGATCTTATTTTATTCTTGATTAAAGATTTATGTCCTATAAGGGTTTTTTTTTTCTAGTCAAGAACTGGTTACCCAAATTCTTATATTGATATCCCACAATAAAATGAGAAAATGGAATGCAAATATTGATATATCCTTAAGATGACAAGAGCCTTAAAGTACCTTGATGCCTAGCCTATTAACTTTTTTATGGAGTAACTTTATAATTTAATAGTGAGGGTAGATGAACCAATTAAAGATGCAAGCTAGTATTGTCATCTTATTGGCCATTTACTTTATTTGATTATTATTCGACCTGATATCTGCTGTCTAGTACAAGTTGAGTCAATTTATGCAAGATCCTTATATTCCTTATATCAGAGTAGTTTATAGAATCTTACGATATTTAAAGATAGCCTCAGGTCAAGGGTATTTTCCTTCTTTTTATTAGTCCTCTACAACTAATTGCTTATTGTAACTCATATCGGGTAAGCTATCCCATAATTAAGCATTTAACTACTAGGTATGTTGTCTTTATTAGTAATAACCTAGTTTCTTGGAAGTCCAAAAAGCAAACTATAGTTTCATTCATCAACTGAAGCAAAATACATAACAATGGCCAATGTTATTAGTAAACTACTATGGCTCCTCTCCTTGTTTATAGACTTAATGGTCTTATTATTTTCTCCCATGTCTCTTTTTGTGGTAATTAAGATGTTATGCATATTGTTGTTAATCCAATTTTTCATGAGCTTATCAAATGCATTGAGATTGTTTACTATTTTGTTTATGATCATATCATCAACAATGAGCTTCGTACATGTCAAGTTAGTATGGGTAATCAACTTAGGGGATGTTTAGTTGAGTTATGGGTTGTGGGTTGTGATTTTTTGTTGTGGTTATTGTGTTTTTGTATTGGTTGTTGTTTTTTTTATGCTTTATTAGTGTGTTTTTTTAATCGATTTTTGTGTTTAACAAAATAAGAAACTAAAACCAAAAATCAAAACGAATCTAAATAAGGCATTAGCAATCTCTTCATTAAAATACTTGGACACATTAAGTTCGATCATTTACTTTGCAAGTTTGGCATTCTCAATCTTCATACTTCAATTTAAAGGAGGTGATGAAAATCTATAAGATAAATAATAAGGAAAAATTATTGGGATTTCTGATCCCCAGGATACTGTATAATTATGGACAGTTTCCTTTCTTAGGTCATTCATTTTTATAATTGAATATGTATATATTTAAATATTGACTATCAGTGAAAAGTACATTGGATGTTTTTCACAACTTAAAATTTTCATAGTTTTGGCGAATATTAAAACCATATTTGATTGTAGTGAAACATTAAAGCATTTTTTTAATATTAGTTGAAACAAGTAGCCACTTTAGCCATTTTTTAAATAAAAAAACTATTAATGTTTTTGAAATATTAAAAAATGTAAAAAGATCAAATTAGGTCTTAATATTTCCAAAAAAGTTTAGGTTAGACTTTAATATTTCAAAAAATAATCTTAATGTTTAAAAAACATTAAAAAGGAATCAAATGTTAAAAAAAATCCTAAATTGACATAACCTTAATTCCATCAGTTAAGTGTTACGTGATACTATGACATGGTATTATTTTTTCTTTTCACAAATTTTCATGAAAAAATCTCAATATGAAGAGCAAATAGTGTAACGGATGCCATGTCAAAATGAAAAGCAAATAGTGTAACAAGTAGCCACAACAAAAATGATGAGCATTCTCAAGAAAATTGGGTTAAACTCAAGCACACCAAGATCTTCAAATATTTGAATTAGTTTTAAAATATCATCTACGTGAAAATGCTCATGAATTACATGATTGCCTCCTTATACTTTCTTAACTTTTCATATTCAATTAGCACTTATACATTCTCACCAGGATTTTAAAAAATGACTAACTAAGTCATCCTTAATACCTTTGGTAACCTTTGTAGATAATATGTCAAGACAAGATCATTAAGGCTTTCAATTAGTCGAGCAAAACCCTTCACCTTCTAACTGTAGCTGATCAAACCTTCCTCAAAAGCTTCCTTTAACAGTTTCAGCATAAGAGCTTTAGTAGTTCGAGTCTTCATGGTAAGAACCAGAGCTTTTGGCATCCTCTTGATGAAAGAATGAAACCTCTAATTCCCTTATACACTTGCATGCTTCAAAGCCATTGTCATTCTTCAAAAAGTTCATATATGCTCTCAACATATACTTCTTGAAAAACTAGAATACATAAAGGGTTAATCAATTAGAGAGAGAGAGTTGAGTCAGAGATATACAAAGAAGAAAGAAGGGAAAGAAGAAAGTGAAGTGGACTGTAGGTACAATTCTACCTTGAGCCCCATAAAAAGTTTTTAAAATAATACGTCTTGTGACATTATCACTTAAAATTTAACTAAAAAACTTTATTAATATTAAAGGATCCTTAAATTAAAAGTTTTTTTTGAACGTTTTTAAAGTGTTAGAATTATTTTTGAATATTTTTAAAATATTAAGATTATTTTTAAAGAAACATTATATTCTCATTTAAACTTTGTAAAAAAACTTTAATATCTAATTAAACCTTTTTACCATAATAAAACTTAATGTTTGTAAAACGTTCAAAAAATTTTATTTCCTAGATCATGCAATTAAACTTTAAAACTATATTTAAGAGTTTAAGTAATTTTTTATCTAATATAAATCTATTAAAAAATAGCTACTTAAACAATAGCAAAAGAAACTCAATAAAAAATTGAATTTTTGTTACTTTTTTAGTGTTTTTAAATATTTTACAAATATTAGAATTTTTAAATGTTTTTAAATATTAAATCTCTTCTAAATTTTTTATAAATGTTAGGAGTTAAATCATAATTTCATGTGTAAAACATTCTTCAATTTTCATATAACATTCTTGTACTTCCTGGATGGAACAGTATAATTACCCTTTGTCTAATAGGAAAATCTGTCGAGGAGTTTTATTGGGATGGAGGGTTTGTGGGCCCGCATTATGAACTAATTTCTGAAGGTTTGAGCTTTGTGTCTCGAGACTTCTTCGTTTTGGGCTTCACTATAATAAATATTTAGGTGTATTTTATTACAAGATGTATGCATTAGTTGGCTGCATTAAAAAGGAGGCATCTTGACTTTGGCTGGAGAACTCGAGAAGACCTCTCATGGCGTACGTTGAACGAGGTATCCTCTCTCTCTCTCTCTCTCTCTCGCAATTTTCTTCTCGTTGATCCATTTTAGCTGGGAGATCTCTCGCTTGTTAGCGCTTTTTAATGTCGGTGTATTTTGGGGTTTCTCTTTCTTTGGATTATGGGGTATAGATTGGGTTCGAATTACCGCGTAGGGTAATAGTACCAAACTGTGTTTTAGATAGAAAATTGGAGTTCTTTTCTCGATTGATAAGAAAAGTGGGGGATTGAGGTGGGTGTAGCATCTTTGCGTATCTATGTTATGCTTTTGTAGATAGAGCTCGTAATCGGCTTCCTTAGATATGTGATGTTTTGAATGTTTGCAAGGTCCAATTCCCCTGAATCGAGGTAGAGTTTTGAAACAATTAGTAACACTGGTCTGGATTTTTCAATAATGAGGATCAGAGACTCTGATCAGTCATCAAGTGCCATGAATCTTTAATTCCCCTGTTGCTTATACCTCCAAAGTTGGATTTGAAGAAAGTTTGATGTTCCTGATCAATGTTGTTAAGAAGAGGGATCCCTGATTTACAACATATTCCAGAGTTATCATTCTTCTCTACCTCTTTCTCAGGAATCTCCTGTTGAAAGTTCCAACCTGTTTTTGTTTTAGGTACGCTTATTGATAAACAGTTCATTGGGAAACTTCTAGTGGATTTCCTTGATTTTTCAAATTATCTTTTCTACACTTCTGTTATGAATATCAGATGATTACTTGTATCCTGATGTTATTAATCTTACCTTTTGTTGGCCGCACCCCAGTTGTTGTAGTGTCTCATAATCTTATAATTTAAAGTATGTCTACATTTTTCAGCATGCTATTGTTTATTTTCTTTTGTCTGAGTTATGCTTTGTGAAAATAATATGCAGCAAATCCTATATTGTTGGGCAATATTTGTTGCTTGTGAAATATTAGGAAGTAGCAAGGCAATGGAGTTAATAAATTCATGTGGTTTGTTTTGGAATATGCTTTTATACTTCTCGCATCTAATAATGTGTGATGAAGAATGAAAGACAATTTAAATGTAAGCATTCTATTCCGTTTTATTGTAATGAGCATGACTGCACAACCCAACCATTCAATCATCAGCTTGTTTCTATGTTTTTTCTTCAGGTGTGGTGAAGAACAAGAGATCTATATGGCGGTTGAAAACAATCACCGATTTCTTCTGGGCGATTGTTAATTTCATAGGCGTGTTTTTTGCTACTTTGTTCTCGGTAATATGATGTTTCCCTTGTTTGTTTGTTCTATCTCCTTGTAAGCTTGTAGCATCCTAAATTTCACTTTCTTGCTGGCTTCCATTTTCCAGATGGAAAAATCAGATGCTTATAGAAAAGGATCTGGCTCTGACAAGAAGTGGGATGGCGGCCCAGGAGGCCCAGGAAGTGGGCCGCGTGGTGGAGGCCCACCCGGACCACCACGAGGAGGACTAGATAATGTCCGTGGACTAAATGACATCCGAGGGGCTGACCACAGTAAGTTGCTTTTCAGTTTCATGCTTACCCTAGGGTTGAATTTGGCTTTCTCCATGTTTTCTTAATTCGTTCTCCTGATCTTCAGGTTCCCTACCCGCCTGCGGCTCCTGCTGCGGCTAGGTATACAGTAATTATCCGGAACTTGTGATTGAAAATATGTCGAAGTCTGTCAATGAAACAGTGAAAACAGTTGTATGCATTTTATTTTATTTTCTCGTGACAGCGTTTGTAAGCAAATAGCACATAAAAGGCAAAAGATCTATGATTTCCTCTAATCTTTAACAAAAGTTTTAGTCAAGAAGTATTATATGAACCTTATGATTTTTTATTTTATTTAAGTCAGATTTTATTTTTTAGAAGTATTTAAAAAGAATTTTAATATTTTAAACACAATAAAAAAGAATCACACCATTTAAAAATCGTTCGAAAAACTTTTAAAAAGGTTTTTGGGTTAACTTTCTTTATTTGTAAGATTAGAGTTGTTTTTGAACTTTTTTGAAATGTTAAAATTATTTTGGAATGTTTTTCAAATGTTTGATTATGATTTAAATATTTTGAAATGTTGGGATTTGATTTAAATATTGATTAGTCTTAAGGTTAAAAAAGACAAATTTTGCTAAAAGTTTTAACTTGTCTTTTAAAATCACTTTTTCTTAAAAAAAGTTTAGTAAATAATTTTAGATATTACTTTATTTAAAGTTGTTTAGTATAATTTATTTTTTTGATATTTACAAAATTGTGTAAATTATCCTTTTAATATTAATTTTAAAATTTTATTTTGTTAGGTAATTGTTAATTTTGTATATATGTCATGTTATTGTTAAATTTTAATAGAGTTAATGGTTAATTAATGGAACTTTAATTAAATCAGTTTTCAGAGGGTAATTTGTAGTATTTTATAAATATTAAAAGATAAATTATTTTGTTTTGAATTCGGCTTTACAAGATGAGACTTACATTTATAATTAGGTAAAGAGAATTCTTTATTACTTGAACTAACTTGTACATAATATAAAAAAGTTTTTTTATATAAAACTTATATTTTATGTGATATTTTTTACGAAATTTTGTCTTTTTTTTTTTTTAATGTTACAACGATGCTTGAACACGGATTTAAATGATGTCCTTATAGATAGCCAATAATCTTGTCTTTCCTTGCAACTATAATAGGACAATAATGGTGCCGTTGTTTCCTACTATTGAATGGCCCTCCCCCTTCGCTTCTATTATAAATCTCATAAAAAATTCTATTTTGGGTTATTTTCCAAAATATTGGTTGGGTTATAATTCAAATCCTTAAAATCAAGGCACTTAAAATATTTCTAGAGCTATGAGGAACATTCAAAATGCACCAAACCAAATAGGTCTGTTACATGTGCAAGCCGCTATTGTAATAGCATCAATTGCACTGACATCATCATATCCTCCTTTAACAGAGCATTTCTCGACGACATAACTCAGACTATGATTGGTGTTTCGTGCATTTTGCATCAATGTTAGAAAAATAAATCAAGTTTAATTGCCAAGACAAAGATATTTGTCTAAATCATGAGTTGTAAACCATGAGATCATGAGCTTTAGTCAAGTTGTTTTTGACTAAGTTAAAGATAAACAACTTGATTTTATTTTGTCAAAATCGGTTAATCGATTTTGGAGCTCTATAAAAAGAGTTGAGCTCTTTAGTATGTGTGTGATTGAGGTATTTAAATGAACCTCTTTAATGTGAATGAGAGTATAGCAATATTTAGTGAGTCATTGTAAAACACGTCTATTGAGAAGTTAATTTCAGAGCCAAGCTTATAGTTGATATCAGAGTTGATTATTAGCATGGTTTCAAGTTCTAGCACAGGTTTACAACAAACTCACTAGATGCAATAATCAATTTTCTAGTTTGATGGAAAAAATAATAATAATTTCAGATTGTAAAAACACTTGATGGAGTTATTTTTTAGAAGTAGTGGTTATGGAGAGATTTTGTAGAAAGCTTTTATTGAACTAATGCAAGAAAAATAGTTATTAACAATTGAAAAACAACAGATAAATCATGATCATTCACTAAATGAAAAGGTTTTATTTTTGATATGTCAATTTGTAAAACTACAAGTTCGTGAAAAAATATTTGATGCTAAAACAACAAAAGAGGTATGGAATAATTTACTTAATATTTATGAAGGGGAACCATGTAAAAGAATAAGATTGTAAAGACCAAAAAGGTAATTTGAACTGATAGAACAAAGAAAATATGAAAATATACCTGATTATTTTTTAAGAAAAGATAACTGGTCCATGATATGAAAAGCAATGGCGATAAAATAATAGAGAAGAAGTTATGGAGAAAATTATATGTAAACTTATAAGTAAACTTTTTTTTTTTTTTTTTTGCCATAATGGGTATCCCTCCTCTTGCCAATGTAGTAGGGATTCTGTTGGACTCACCTAGAATTGTTCCATCTTCTTCCTCTTCAGTTGACTTCCCGCAAAGATATGTGGCTCCTCTCTTGGCTTTTATTGACCGTCCTCCCTTTTTAGAAACCTATTAATATCCACCTCTATAGGGGGTTAACAAATGTAACTTTGAGGGAAGCCCAAAGCTTCAGAGTCCTAGTTCTTCCAGCAGTGCTCTAACGGTTTTAACTCCTATAATAAAAAAGACATGGAGCTAAGTAGCAGGGGAATACCAAGACAATTAGAAACTATCATATTGCTCCCCTTAGAAAACATATATAGTTTGGCCCTCCAATGGATGTGTTAAGAGTGGGAGCTGATAAATGGAAATCCTGCCTAGTTGGTTTCTTTGCTGTCAAGAGACTAGCCTTCTCGGTAGTCAACTTTTGGGCTAATAATAACTAGACCAAATATGGTATTTAAGAAGTTCTACTTGAGAACCAAGATGTATTCCTTTTTAGGTTCAACTCTTTTGATTCTGGTCAAAAAATTCCAAAGGCCGGACCATGACATATGTAACACTGGTCACTCTTTTTGCAATAATGATAACCTAGTATGCAATTATAAGAGATAAAACTTGAACATATTCCTATATGGGTATAAATTCATAATCATCCCCTTGAATATTAGTGTATGACTAGCTTACGCCATCTTACAAACTTTATTAGTCTTCCTCTTTGTATGGATAACAATACGACTAACATGAATAGGCTAGTGTATGTAAGGATGTGTATTAAGGTTGATATCAATCAAATTCTTCCAGATGTTACACCCATTATAAGACTTGTTGGTCCTATATAAAACTTAAGAAGATGGTGATTGGGTGATAAAAAATTTATACAAATTATAAAAACACTTTATATAAATTGCGGAAGATGAACAAAAATACTGAAATGCATAAATATGATGATGTAAGTTTATAACATTGAATAAGAGTAATAATGAAATACAAATGGAAAATTACAATGATATAACTTTCAAAATATTTTTATGACTCAAGGATAATCCTCTCATGTTCTTTTTCTAAAGTTCAAGAATAACCTCACTAGTATGATGCTTTAATATGTTACAATGCACTCAACACTCAATGATACACAATGACAAACCTTACTAGCTTTTACTCACTTAAAAGACAATAAGAAGGCTAAAAAAACTTCTAAAAACACATGAATGACTTAGAGGTTCTTTCTGTAACTCGTTGATTTTTTTTCTCAAGTTAATCCACCAATTTATAGTGCTAATTAGGATTAATTATTTATTGCACTCGGTATCTCCAATGTTCATCTTCTTTATAAAGGCTTATTGCCATTGCAAAATATGATCATTCCTAATCTTTTGATGTGTAATCTTCTCAATCAGTCGACCTATGGTTCACGTTCAGTAGAACCACTTTATGTTTTTTCTCATTCGATCAATCAGTACCTGGATGCGGCCAACTGATCCTCATTCCTGCCTCATTCGGTCGACCGATCTTCAGTAAGCTATAGTAGCTAAAAAACTTGAATCAACTTCATATGTCCTTCTTTATCACTTCTTAAGCTTCAAGCTCTTTTATCAAATGTACTTCAACTTCATTCAAAAATACCTGTCTTTACAACACACTCAACCAAAATACTAATAATAAAAGATGTTTTTTAATTATCAAAATAAGGTGGAACCTCCTTTAATTCAATAATATTCTCCCTTTTTGGTGATGACAAAATTATGTGATATTAAAACAAACAAATAACATGATCAAGACTCCCCCTAAATTAAACAAGATTTCAAGAATTCAAGATACATAGCTATAACAAATTTTAAGTTCCATTCCCCCTTAATTTATGTATAAAGTAAAAAAACAAATATAAAATATAATATCACATCTTATCCTCCTTTTTGGAATCAACATAAACGGTATAAGATATCATAATGAATGTCTATCAATCATGTTAATTTCTCTTCGAATCGTATAAAATCAATCTTTACACAAAGGTTAGTAAAAATATCCACTAATTGATGCAAGGTATCAATAAATTTAAGTTATATATCTCTATTTTAAAAATGATTTCTAATAAAATTATAATAAATTTCAATATGTTTAGTCCTAGAATGTTGAATAGGATTCTTCATCAAACAAATAGTACTAGTATTATCACATCATATAGAAATTTTATGAAGATTTAAACTATAGTCTCTAAATTATTGTCTAAACCATAATACTTGAGTGCAACAACTACTGGCGGCTACATATTCGGCTTCCACTATAAACAAAGCAACATAATTTTGATTTCTACAAAATTATGAAATTAGTGTGTTGCCTAAGAAATGACATATACCGGATGTACTTTTTCTATCTAATAAACTTTCCACATAATTAGCATCAGAATAACCAACTAAATCCAAACATGCATCCTAAGATACTAGAGTTCTAAATTCAATATATGATATAAATATCACAAAATACGTTTAACGGTTAATAAATGAGATTCCTTAGGAGAAGATTGAAAGCGTGCACACAAACAAACATTACACATAATATCAAGTCGACTAACAATTAAATATAGTAAATTGTCGATCATACCTCAATATTGCTTTATGTCCACTTCTTTACCATCTTCATCCTTATTCAATTTTGTGAATGTGCTCATTAGAGTGCATAAAGGCTTCATTTTATCCATGCCAAAATGGTTGAGTAGCTCTCTTGTATACTTCTATTGGTTGATAAAGATGCCACCTTTCATTTTTTAAATTTGGAGTTCGAGAAATTTTTTTTAATTCTTCTATTATGCTCATCTCTAACTCCTATACTTAGCAAATTTTTAACACAAAAGTTCATTAATAGTACCAAAAATGATATCATCTACATAGATTTGAACGATTAACAAATCATTTTTATCCTTCTTGATAAACAAAGTTGTGACTACTT
This sequence comes from Pinacopodium congolense, assembly GCA_028565735.1. Classification (NCBI taxonomy): domain Eukaryota; kingdom Viridiplantae; phylum Streptophyta; class Magnoliopsida; order Malpighiales; family Erythroxylaceae; genus Pinacopodium; species Pinacopodium congolense. The sequence continues at coordinate 32,897 of JAOXYD010000087.1, read as the reverse complement.
TTCCTTTTTTAAAACAAATTTTAAGTAAAAATGCACTTAATCTACCATACCATGCTCTAGGTGCTTGTTTTAAATTATATAAAGCTTAGGATAGTTTAGAAACATGTTTGAGTGCATCACGTCTTTTAAAGCCGGAGGATTGCTAAACATAAACCTTTTTTGTTAAATCATTTTAAAATGTAATTTTAAAATTCATTTGAAACAATTTAAAATCCATATGAGATGAAAATGAAAGTAAAAATCTAATGGCTTCTAATCTAGTTACGGGGGAAAAAGTTTTATCATAGACTATTCCTTTTCCTTAATTATACCATTTAGCCACTAATCTTACTTTGTTTTTAACAATATTTCCTTGTTCATATAATTTGTTATTGAATGCCTACCTAGTACCTATTATAGATTGATCTATAAGCTTAGGTACTAAAGTCTAAACTTTATTTCGTTCAAATTGATTTAATTTCTCACTCATAGCTAAAATCCAATTCTCATCATTTAAAGCCTCTTCTATAATCCTAGGTTCAATCTTTGAAATAAAGGCAAAATGGGATAGATTAAAATGAGAGCGAATGGTTTTTCCTTGGTAAATACCATCTATAATTTAGTCGGAGAGATGGTCCTTTTTATATTTCCACTCTCTTGATGGCTCTTCATTTCTCCTTTCTTTACTTGGTTCAACAATTTGCTCTTAAGATATTTGTTTTTTGTCGTTAAGTGAAATTTTCTCTAAGCCTTTAAATAGATTTGCATCATCAATCTCAAAAACTTTCTTTCTTTCGAAATGGTTAGTTTTATCAAATACAATATACATGGATTCTTCTATAACATGAGTGACGTTGTTATAAACTCTATATGTTTTACTAGATAAAGAGTGTCCTAAGAAAATACCTTGTTTTAGAATCAAAATTTTCCAACCTATCTTTCGTATTAAAGATATAGCATTTACAACAAAAAACTTTAAAATAACTAATTTTTTGTTTCTTGGCATTCAAAAGTTCATAAGGTGTTTTGTCTAAATTATACCTAATGTTCGCTCTATTGATAATATAACATGCACATGCAACAGCTTTGGCTTAAAAATATTTAAACAAATCATACTCATTTATCATAGTTCGAGCCATTTCTTGTAAAGATCTATTTTTCTTTCTATTACACTATTTTGTTGTGGTATTTTAGGTGTAGAAAAATTATGTGAAATACCATAATCATCACAAAACATTCAAACATGTTATTTTTGAATTCTCTACCATGATCACTTATAATAGATGCCATAGAAAAAGATTTGAATTTTGAATTTTCTTCACAAAGCTAACAAATAATTGAAAGCATTCATCTTTTGTACTAAAAAACAAAACCCAAACAAATCTACTAAAGTCATCAACAATAACAAAAGCATACAATTTTCCTCCTAAGTTAGCTACCCTAATAGGACCAAACAAATCCATATGAAGTAATTCAAGTTATCTAGAGGATGTTACCTTTTTTTGCTTTAAAAGGAGGTTCTTACTTGCTTTTTCATTTGGCATGCTTCACAAATTTTATTTTTTTCGTACTTCATGCTTGAAAGTTCTCTAACAAGTTGTTTTGTTAGCTTCTATAGAAGATCCATACTTGCATGACCAAGTCATCGATGATAAGTCTAAGTGCACTCACTTAAAGAAATCAAACACTTATCTTCAAGGTTAGTTACATAGTGTAATCAATAATGCAAATGTTAAGAAAACATCTATATCATTATCCATTTTAGAGACAATACATTCATCTCCTAAAAAAGTCACTTTATAATCTTTATTGTTTAATTGACTAATACTTAACATATTATGTTTTAAACCTTCAATAAGCAAGACATTATCGATTAAAGTACAGCTATATTTACCAACCTTTCCAATGTCAATTACCTTACCCTTGACATTATCACCGAAAGTGACGAATCATCCATCCTTGTTTTTAAAAGTGATAAATTGTAAAGGATAGCCAGTCATATGTCATGAGCATCTACTATTTATATACCATTTGCTTCTTCTTTTAATGTCCTATAAAATAAAAAAATCATGTTGATTTAGGTACCCATCTCATCTTGGGTCCTTAAGTGTTAATAACAAACCTGATTCATCCTTTCAACATTAATAATATCTAAACCATCATAATTTTAAGAGAAAATAAGACTAAGTGCAAAATTTAAAGGCAAGGTTTTAAAAGGTTTCTGAAAGCCTGCGGTACGAAAAATATAAGTTAAGATTGAGTCGATTTACGAAAGAGGAAAATGAGGTAAAAGCCCATCGGTTGACTGAACTAGTCCTATCAATTGACTGATATACGTTAGGTTGACCGATGTAATATCGGTCGACCGAACACATGCTAGCAAACATATTCACATCTAGACATGAAATAATCATTTGTAAACACACAATAAAACTAGTGTGTATTTGAAGAGATTTATCTAACTTTTGGAATCTAAATTATTATTTTTTTAGTATTATAATTCTTGTATATTTTAGATAGAACATTCAAACGATCATAGTAAAAGTGTGAAACATAACCATAATGTTTATAATAAGAGCAAAATAAAGGAGTATAAGTTCTATATGTGTTTCTTGGTCTAAAATCATTATAAACTCTTTGAAATACTGTCTAGGTTGTACAAAGACTTTTTATCATTTACTTGTCTTTGAACAGATTTCTTAGGTCTTGTAGTATAAATGAATGCATGATGTCTAGATTGAGGTCTACTAGGTGCAATTTGAACGTTTTTAGATGAACTTTCGTCTTCAAGGTTCTTTCCCTTAACAAAAATGGTTTTACTAGTAGATGTTTCATTGTTATAGCCTAACCCATTTTTATCATTTTCGAATTTCTGACACTTAACGATGTTTTTAGTTTTTCTTTTCCCTTGTTAAAATTTTCAAGTGATTCCTTAAGGGATTCAATTTCTTTCTTTAAGATCATATGTTGTTAACTAGTTTATCGTTATCTTTGTTAACCAAAACCATGTCTTTTATAAGATTTTTCCAATTTTCATGCATCTAACTCTTCTACGATTTTTTGTGTGTTTATCATGCAATTCTTTGTTCTTCTTGGTTACCTTTTCTATGTGTTCAAATACTTTATCACAAGAATAATCACCTTCACATTCATTTTCACTATGAGAGAGATATACTTTCTTGTGTGTCATGAAGCACATGTTGGCTACTTCTTCTTCTTCGAAATCGCTTGACTTGGACTAAGTGGATTTCAATGCTTTCTTTTTCTTGGAGTCTTTCCATTTCTTCTTCCATGTATTCTTTTCTTTATTTTCTTATTTCTCTTCTACTTCTTGTAGGTGTTGGCATTGTGATCTCAAGTGACCTTTTTCACCACATTCGAAGCACGTTATGTTAGATAATTTATTTTTAGAGAAAGACGTACCTTTCCTTCGTGTTGATGCATTTCTCATGAACTTCTTAAATCTTCTTATAATAAGGGTGAATTTCTCATTTTTGTTTCCAAATAACGATTCTTTATTATTGCTTTCCTCCTTATATTAGACACTTTAAATTCTATATTGTTCTTTTTCGGCATGTATTATTCTTCTTGAATATTCTTCATCCTCATCTCATATATTAACAACGAACCAATAAGCTCGTCAAGAGGAAGTACATTAAGATCTTTATCCTCTTGAATTACTGTTGCCTTTGCTTCTCATGACTTTGGTAAGGACATAAGGATTTTCCTAATAAGCTCAATACTAGAATAGGTCTTACCTAAACTTTTTATAGTACTCATGTTATTATTAAAATGAGCAAATATAATGGAAATATTCTCATCATGTAACATTCAGAAAAATTTGTAATCATGAGTAAGCATGCTTATTTTAATTTCTTTCACTTGACTTGTGCCTTTATGGTGATTTCTAAGGTATGCTAAATGGCAGTCTCGCACATAGAAAACCTAATGTACTCTTTCATACTCAAAGCACAGTACAAAATATGTATGTCCTTACAATTTAAGGATACCAATTTATTTTCTTCAATATTCCATTCATTTTCTTTATTTAACACTAGTTCATTACCAATAAGTTTAGTAGGCATAAAAAAACTTTTGTAACACCGTTATCCATAAATCAGTATTTTCACCTATCAAATAGCATCTCATCCTATTCTTACAATACAAATAATTACTTCAATCAAAGAAAGGAGTTCTATGAGGATTATGGCCTTCTAGGCTAGATGAGAGGGCTATGGAATTCATAAAATGTGCCATAAGATCTTTGCTCACTAATTCGTTAGAATTAAGACTTGATGTGAAACCTATGCTCTGATATCACTTGTTGATCCTATATGACACTTAATAGGGATGAATTGGGTGATAAAAATTTTATACAAATCACAAAAGCACTTTATCTAAATTGTAGAAGCTAGACAAAAATAATGAAATGCACAAATAAGATGAAATAAGTTTATAATATTGAATAAGAATAAGAACGAAACACAAATGGAAAATTACATTGTTACAACTTACAAAATCCTTTTGTAGTTCATGGATAACTCTCTCTTATTCTTTTTATAAGGCTCAAGAATAACCTTAACTCGTTCTTTTTGAAAGCTCAATAATAACCTCACTAGTATGATGCTTTAGTATGTTAAAAGGCACTCAATACTTAATGATACATAATGGCAAACCTTACTAGCCTTTAATCACTTAAAAGACAATAAAAGGCTCAAAACACTTTTAAAAACACACTAATAACTTAGAGGTTCTCTGCGTAACTCATTGATCATTTCTCTCCTGCTAATCCACCAATTTATAGTGCTAATTAGGATCAATTAGTCTTTGCACTGTATCTCTAATGTTTATCTTATTCATTAAAGCTTATTATTGTTGTAAAATATGATCGTTCCTAATCTTTTATCATGTAATCTTCTTATTCATTCGATCAATAGTTTATGTTCAGACAATCGACCTTCTGTTTTTGCTCATTCGACTGACTGGTACCTAGATGCGATCGACTGATGCTCATTCCTATTTCATTCGATCGACCGATCTTCAGTAAACAGCAACAGCTAAAAAAATCAAATCAACTTCATGTGTCCTTCTTTATCACTTATTAAGCTCTAAGCTCTTTTATCAAATGCACTTTAACTTCATTTAAAAATACCTATCTTTACATCACACTCAATCAAAATATTAATAATAAAAGATGTTTTGTCATCATCAAAATAAAGTGGAAGCTCCTTTAATTTAACAAGACTTAACCAAGAAGAAGACCTAATGGAAGATTGATTGCAAATATCATATCAATGGAAACATCAAAATAGAGGGCAAAAGCAAGTCTGGAAGCCAAGAGGTAAAGTATTTCAATCTGAAAAGTATGATGAGCTCATGGTCATTACTCATGCTTTTTAGGACCCTACTTTGCATGATGCTTAAGGCAGCAGAGGAAATTCATATACAAAAGAGATGGTGGTAAGTAAAGCCTCAGAGTAACAAATGCAACTCTAAGATAAAAACTTAAAATTACAGGTTGGTGATGGAACTGTCAAACCCGTAGCGAAGGAAAAGTTGGCAAATTAGGACATAAAGAATGCTGAAAATGATTTAAAGGAGATTAGGAATTTAAATATCTCTAACATCCCAGTTAGTAATAACCAAATGAAATACCTTCCACAAATTATAGTTGAGGTAACGAGGGATGCTACTATAGAAGGCTGCAATTCTGGAAATCTATCCCCTAGGAAGCAAGCCTTGCCAGCCACATATCAAGTGTCAAATGGAAGATGTTGGAATGATGATACGACCTATCTAATGTGGGGAACAAAATTAGGGAAATGAAATTAAAACCCAAGGTGAGAAGAGTAATGTAGCTCATAACCCTTTGAGGCAGCAACTACACAGGTGGAACGGATCTCTACATGCATTGGGAAAAGTATTGCTACTAAGAAGAAACATGGCAGAAAAGGCAAGAAAAAAAATCTTCCTCATTATGTCTATAGTAGTATGGAATGTGAATGGATTGAATGATCTTAATAAACAAAAAAACTTTCTTAGCTCAATTAATAATTCTTTAATGGGATTGCTTAAAACCAAACTAGAAAATGTCCCTAGTAAGAGTCTTTAGTCTATAAAGAAGAGTTGGAAGATTATTTCTAATTTGGTGGCTCACTATAATGGAAGAGTTATACTTACTTTTGATCCTAATGTTTTCAGCTTGAGTAATATGTTTTTATTTGACCAAATGATCCATGTAGAGTTGCTTTATAAATTAAACAGATTAGCATTCATATAATAGTGGTTTATTCCTCCAATTTTGGGTTTTAAAGGAGGAGATTATGGAATACTTTGAAGGATTTGGAATTGGCAATTGAATCTCTTTGGATGGTAATGAGTTATTTCAATTAATTTTGATAGCTGATGAAACAGAAAGCACAAGAAATTCTAAGAACCTTTACAAAACTTTTTGTAATGACTTCAAAGACTATGTTAATATAGTGGAGTTGAGTGATCTTGGATTTATAAGCAACAAGTACACCTGGTTAAATAAATAACTTATAAATGGTCTACAAAGAAAATTAAATGGAGTGTTAATAAATAGTAAATAAATGGAGTCCTAGCCTAATAGCTCAACCAATTTTGCTCAGGTTCTTACCTTAGACCACAACCCTATTGTCATCAATGTGATGGAGGGAAGGGTTGTTAAGACTCCTTTTAAATTCTTTAATCACTTGTGTAAGCTACCAATTTTTAAGACAATTGCTTGTAGATGATTTTCATACACAGTTACAAGTCATGAGTAATTTAAGGTAAATTCAATGTTCAAGAAATCAAAATGGAGATGAAAAAATTATTGGTAGAAAAAAGTAGTATGGATTGTAGGCACCAAGCTAATCAAGCCAGAAATACGCTTATTGAAGTCTAGGACAAACTGAAGAGGAGGTTACCTGTAAGATTATAAATTTAACCTTGCAATTCCACTTTTTTGTTATAAGGCAAAAATCAATAATTTAGTGGCTTAAAGAAGGAGATGTCAATACTGGTTTCTTTTACAAGCATCTTTTACATAGTAGAAACATAAATAAGTTTGGATCCCTCAATGGCCTGAGTGGTAGAACTATATAAGACCTGCAAGAACAATTTCAAGAAGCATTTCTCTTCTTCAAAAATCAACTTGGTGTGAGATATTATGTTAGCCAGTAGATTCAATATGAAACAATTTCCAAAGACCTCAGATTAATTCTCAATAAGCTAACATGCTTTCTAACCAAATTTTAAGGGAGGAAATTGAGATAACAGTTAAATCCCTAGCACTTGAGAGGGCCTCTGGACCTAACGGATTTAATACCCTTTTCTTAGATAAAACATGGCATCTGATCAAGGAATAAGCCATCAAGGCAATGTTAGAATTCTTCAAAAATGGTAAGCTGTTGAAAAGTTTTAAGAAAATCTTTATAACTCTCATTCTTAAAGTGGCTAATCATTTTTACTTCGTTGACTTTAGACCGATATCCTGCCATAACAATTTTTATAGGATCAAAGATCTTAACTTTAAGATTAAAAAGAGTCTTGAACACCCTTGTCAACTATAATCAAGCAGCTTTCATCTCAAGAAAATATATAGGGGATAATATATCTTTGGCTCAGGAGTTTTTTAACACTTACAACAAGAAGAGGAAGGTTAGGAATTGTGCGATAAAAATTGACCCTCATAAGGCCTAACACGCTATCAATTGGACCTTCCTTAAGTATATGCTTCAATGGTTTGGATTTCCTTCTAGATTTATAGATTGTATTATGAAATATGTGTTAATAGCCTTCTTTTGCATCCTAGTTAATAGAGAACCTACTAACATTTTCCAAAGCAAATGGGGAATAAGGCAAGTAGACCTCCTTTCTCCTAATCTATTCACCCTTTGCATGGAAATGTTAAACAGGTTATTGAAGGTAAAAATTGCAACCCATTCCCCTTTTAAATATCATAACGAATGTAAGAGACTAGGAATTCACAACTTGTTCTTTGCTGATGACCTCTTTATCTTTAGTTGTGCAAATTCAAAGTCCATTGCAACCATAATGGATGTTATTTAATGCTTCTCCAACATTTTAGGACTCTTGATTAATAGAAAAAAAAAAGCAACATTATCTTATCTGACACTATTGAGTAGTAAGCAACTACATTGATTAACCTTATGGATATAAGTGTAGGTACTCCACATTTCAAGTACCTTGACTTTCTTGTGATATCTAAGAAACTAGCTTTTAGGGACTACTAGGCCTTAATTGAAAGGATGCGTAGAATAGTGGAGTGTTGGCATAATACTAGTGAGAATACATATCCTTTATTGGTAGGTTACAACTAATCAAATTAGTTCTCACTAGTATGCATAATTATTGGACAATAACATGGTCCTACCTAAGAAGGTTATTAAGGTGATTGAGAGGATGACGAGGAATTTCTTATGGCAAGGTAATGCTGTTAAAGATGAAGGTACTAAGATAAATGGCAGGAACTGAGTCAACCTAAGAAACAAGGAGGATTGGAACTCCATTCTCTTACTACTACAACTACAACTATCCTGATTAAGCGTGTATGGAGGCTAATGACTGACAAATACCGCCTTAAGGGTAAAAGTTTTTTAAGCTTCAAATTAAAAACCAGTTGTTCTTGGACATTATTACAAATGCTAAAATTAAGACCACAAAACCATAATCTTTTCAAATACTATATTGGTAATGGTAGAGGAACCTCTATATGGCACGATAATTAGACTTACTTAGATCCACTCTATACTGTAACTCAGACGTCTAATTTTAGGCACCATTTGCCACTAAATGCTACATTCTTCATGTTAATAAGAGATTATCGATGGTTTACAAAATGAGATGATTCAGATTATTACAGGAGAACTTGCCTAGATACAACCTAAATCAGTTGATCCTTATAACTTCATGTCGGTTCTCTAACAAATCATGTAGAAGACAAATATTAGCAGCTACTCCTTTGATTCCTTGGTATGATCTAACTTGGAATAATAAGTATCCTCCTAAGGTTTCGTTTATAATGTGGCTGGTATGCAGGAATATACTAAGTACATTGGACAAGTTGAAATGGATCCCTAACCAGGAGAAGTGATGTAAAATTTTCCAATTAACCATTAAATTAATGTAACATCTTTTTTAAATTATCCCGATACTACCCTCTATGGACAACAGTGCAAAATATGTTTCAAGTCAACTGTCAAGTCTTGGAATGGAATGATATCCTCAACTGGCTAGTAAAGATGAAAATCAACAACTTGGCGAGTAAGACATCATTATAAGTAGTTTTTTTAGATGCATATACTGTGTATGGAGAACAAAAATGCTTGGATATTCAGGAATGAACATCTACCCTCGATTGGCTTAATACACTAAACTTTTTAGTACATTAGGAAGATGCTTAGATGCATAATGGATAGTACTACTCTTTCTCAAAATATTCTTGATACATGGATGATATGAGGTTAGGAGTGGGTGGGTGCTGCAGACATGAGATAAGTGTATGGAATTAATGTACATTACTAGTTAGGGATGCCAATAGGTTTCTTGAGCCCCCTTCCCTTGTCAGATCCAGTAGATTACAAGATTATCTATAAATTCCATGCTTGTAATAAGCATAAACTTTATAATTTTTATCCTAGAGCTTACATGCAACATTGGTGGTAATCAAATTGGAAGACGTCACATACATGTGGGTCTTTAATAACCCAATTATTGGGACTATTGAAGTAAATCCATTTGTGAGGATGCCTTATTTGGGTAATCGGCCATCATGATAGCTTGATCGGATGGCCATGTCGAAAATAATTAAGAGTTAGCTAAGGAATTACAATGAATCTAAGAGAAGAACTAAGTGAAGCCAAGATCTAGGCTACTTACCTATCTGATTTAGGAGTATTAACCTTAGTTTTGGACAATGTACAGTAGATCATTTATACGTGTTATTGCTTATAACGTCACGTAACTATTTTCTATTTAATGACTATTTATTTAATTTTCAAAATAAAGTTTGATTATGTAGTAATAATTATTGAAGAGTCCATAGATCTTTGACAAAATGACCTTAAATGATTTGTAATTTTCATTAGAATCACGGGAGATAAGAATGGGGTGGATCAAATAAACAAGTATTAAAAACTCAAACCAAGTTGGAAGTTTCAAAAGGGGGAGATAACAAAGAAAAGTGTCAAAATTACAAATGGGAAAGTGGAATGAATTTGAGAATTGGCCAGGAAACTAGAAAAGGCAATGTTAGAAAAAGAGAAGTCGAGTGTTCAGTGACTCAAGTGCAAGAAGTTTGGTTATTATCAGTCTGAGTTGTCATGCCAAAACTATAAATGACCTAGATAGCTATTTCCAAATTATAGAGAAATAAGATGGTGATGAGACCTTATTAATGATTTGTCATGCCGTTTTTAAAAGCAATGATAATCAGTGGTTACTCAATATAAGATGTAGTAATTACCTAAGTGAGAAAAATGAATTATTCTCTTACTTAAATTAGAAGTTTTAAACAATGGTAAAACTTGACAATAATTCTTTGATTACAATTTTATGAAAAGAAAAAATTGGTATTCACTTGAGGGATGGATCACTAAATTATATTTCTAATGCATATTATGCTTCAAGCATCTAGCAAAATCTTTTTAGGGTGGGTTAAATGATAAATAAAGGTTAAGATTTGCATTTCAACAAGTAAGGGTGCTCAATTATTGATAGACAGAAAGGTATGATTACTAAAATGAACATGTTTAAAAATCAACTCTTACATCAGGTATGATACTAGATTATGTTGAAATATAATAATTATAAATGATAATTGACTTTGACATATATATCTTAAACTTCAATTTTAGAAGCATTAAGTTTCTAACTGAAAAATAAATAGGTTTCAAGTTTGTCAAGTATTCAAATTCCTGATTAATTATGTGAAGCTTACGTAATCGAAAAGAAACATCGGGATCCTTTTTTTAAAAGACATTCATAGAAAACTACAAGAACATTAGAGATTGTTCATTCAAATTTGTGTTATATAGAGGTTCCTTCATTTAGAGGTAAGCGATATTTTATTACCTTCATTAATGACTTCAATAGGAAGACATGGATTTACTTCCTAATGAAGAAATCTAAAGCATGTGAAGCAATGAAAAATTTTATAACATTCATTCACAAACAAAGTGATCATGTGGTGAAAAATCTAAAAACAAATCGTATGACTGAATATATTGTTTGTGATAAATTCTTGGGAAAAAAATGATATAAAACTTCAATTTTTTGCAAAATATATGCCTCAATAAAACAGAGTTGCAAAGAGGAGGAAAAAATCATCATGTATATGGTAGGGAATATGTTATATTACAAGAATTATCAAAGAGTTTTTGGGAAGGGACAATATCTTATGTTGTTCATATCTTAAACAGATATCCAATCAAAAGTGTTTTAGATAAAACTCCTGAAGAAGCATGAAGTAATATAAAATAAGATCTGAGTCACTTAAAAGTATTATATGTATTGTTTATTCTCATATACTTAATGAGTTAAAGCAAAAAAAGTATATTTTTTCTGGCTACAATCAAGTAACACAAGGTTACAAATTGTATAATCCAATAACTCAAAAGTTAAGTGCAAAAAGAAATGTTACTATTTAAAAGGATAAAATACATAATTGGTCAAAAGAGCAACAAAGTTCATCATAAGTGCCAATAGTAATTAGTCAAAATAATGAACCACAAGCAAATAAAGAACTTTGAGAGCCTAATAATCAGACTACTCCTAGCACCTATCAAGGCACAAAGATATCTATAATAAAAGCATCAGATACCTGCTCACTTAAGAGACTATGATTTTGTAAAAGATATTGATCATGATGATGTTGACGAAAGGAATGTTGCTTATTATGCTTTCTTTGCAAATAGTGATATAATAATATTTGAAGAAGCAACAAATGATGATCGATAGGTTTAGGCAACGGATATCGAAATTCATTCCATTGGAAAAAAAAAAGTAACACTTGGGAACTAACTACTCTTCCTGAAGGAAAGAAGGCTATTGGAATTAAGTAGGTATATAAAACAAAGTGAAAACTTAATGGAGACGCAGAAAATTTTAAAGCAAGGTTTGTTGCATTAGTATTGACTATGTTGAGGTATTTTCTCTAGTTACCAGATTAGATACTATATAAATGATTATCTCTCTTACTATTTAAAACCATTAGAATATCTATCAAATGGATGTCAAGGATTTTCTAAAAGACATTATTAAAGAAGAAGTTTATATTGAACAACCAACTAGGTATACAAAGCAATAAAGTGAAGATAAAGCTTAAAAATTAAAGAAGGTGTTATATAGATTAAAGTAACTTCTATAAATATGGTACACCCGTATTGATACATACTTTCTTAATAATAGTTTTAATCGATAGCAATATGAATATGCCTTATAAATAAAAAATAATATGGATGGAGACATTGTTATTTTTGCTTGTATGTGAATGATTTGATCTTCATTGTCAACAATTAGAAACTACTTAAAAATTTTAAGGAGGATATGATTGCATAGTTTGAGATGACAAATATAGGATTAATGTCTTACATTATTGACATTGAAATAAAACAAGCAAGCAATGGCATATTTATTTCGTAGAAAAAATATACTCAAGATATTCTAAAGAAGTTTAAGATAGAAACATGTAAACTAATATTGATTCCCAGTTGAAGAAAAGTTAAAGCTTGTAAAAAAAGGTAGCAGTGATTTGGTTGATGCAACAAATGTTGAGAGATTTATTGGAAGTTTAAGGTACTGAGCAACAATTAGGCCAGACATTCTTTTCCTTTTTAAAATGCCAAACATTGCTTATGGAGTTGGATTTGTGAGTAGATTCATAGATGTACCATGATAATCTCATTGGTAGGGTGCAAAAAGAACCTTCAAATACATTAGAGACACTTGAAGATGGTATACTCTACTCATATAATAATAAAGTGAAACTAGTTGATTTCACATAGAGCGATTACACTAGTGATATTGAGAATCGAAAAAGCATTTTTGGTTATATTTTTTATCTTGGTTTAGGAGTATTTTTTTTGGTCATCCAAAAAAGAAGAAGTTGTAGCTCTTTTAACAACAAAATCTAAATACATTCAGTTATAGGTTGTGTAAGTTAAGTTGTTTGGTTATGAAAAATGTTCAATAAAGATCCTACAACAATTTTGTGGGACAATAAATCAAGAATTGTCTTTTTAAAAAATCCAATCTTTTATGGAAGTAGTAAGCATATTGACATCAAACATCATTAGGTAAAAAGCATCATGTCGATCTTATTATTTTCATCTATATTTAGGTAAGATCCTAACGTTTCAAAAGTTTCAAAAAAACCTTAATATTTTTATAAATGTTCAAAAAGAACTGTAATATTTTAAAAATATTAAAAAACAACCGTGAATCTAATATTATATTAGGGTTCTTTTAAAACGTTTTTAAAACATTATGATTCTTTTTTAAATTTTCTAAAACATTAGGATCTAACTTAAATATTAGTGAAAACATAAAGGTTAAAATGATAATTTTTGTCAACATTACTATATTCGAGACTTGGCAAAAAATAAAGAGATTATAGTTGAACATTGTTCATAAAAAATTAAATAGTTGATATTTTCACAAAAGCACTCAAATTTGATATATTCTTTAAGTAAAAGAAGATATTTGGCTTAGTAAAGTATAAAAATTTAAGGTTAAGGGAGGGTGTTAGAAAAAAAAAAACTAAGCTTAATTGGCAAGAAGGAGAAAGACATTTTTCTAATTTATGAGATCGTGAGCTATAGTCAAGTTATCTTTGACCAAGTCAAAGATAAACAACTTGATTTTATTTTGTCATAACTAACTTTGGAGATCTATAAAAGGAGCACAACTCCTTAGCATATGCGTGATTAAGGTGCTTTAATGAACTATTGAGGACTAAACATAAGCAAAATAAACCTAATTCAATTCTAGACCAAACTAAAGGCAAACGTATCATGTCAACAAGTAGTATAAAACAGTAAGAAACCGAGTATCATACTCAAGAGACCAAAGTGCAAAAATATCAAATTAAATGATACGCAACTACTCAGATAATGAAGATTTGATTAATTTGGAAAAAAAAATTAAAGCACGTGACTAATGCAATATACAATATGCAAACTATGAGAAAAATGAGAGTAAACTCTACTAAAAGACAAATTTTAGCTAAAGCTTTGAATTATAATGGGTTAATCCCTTAAAATTAATGGCAGTGGATTGATTTAAAATTTACTTTACTCAAGCAAAACATAACCAATATTCATGGAAACGTCTTTTTTCTTTTAAATTCAAATTACTTATTTGATTCATAAATAACTTAGAATAAAAGGCATTAATTATAAAAAGCCTAAAATCAAGTTTGTTAATCCTATAAATCCTTACAGAAGATCCTAAAGTTGATCTACTTTTAGGCTTAAGTGTGTTACCTAATTGATTTTTTGGAAATCAAGCATTAATAGGTATAGAATTCAATTACCCAAGACTCTAATCTAAGTGATCAAGTTAAATTAGGCAAAAATAAACATTCATTTAGGTGAAAATTAACTAAGCTCAATTCATTTATAACCCAATATTATCCTAACCTTAGACAAAAACAATCTACTCACATATATTCATCAATAGAAAATAAGTTAAGGTCATAATAAAGGTTTCCATTGAATGAATTAATAAGATAAATTCAATATACGTGTTAAAACAAAAATTACAAATAATTAACAAGAAGATGGATACTTCTAGAATATTTTTGCACCAAAGTCCCTTGAAAGCTCCAAAAAATATGAATTAAGTTAAAAAAATAAACCTGAATAGAAAAAGAAACAAAAACTTAGCTATGGTGATATATAAGAGAAACCTGGCTTAAATATTGTCTAAAAGTGACGAAAATATGAGTATTTATACTCTCACAAGTAGTTGCTAAGGTTTAGAAATTATTAAAATTTTATTTGGTCAAGTTTGCCCCAAGAATCACAAAACGATGTTATTTTATTAATTTTATTTAAGTCCCAAAAATTTACAAATTTTGCTCTTCTTTATATTTTCTACTATAACTTCTTCTATACACTTCTCATAGCTATAAAATTCGGTATGTAGACTTTTCACATGATATTCTTATACCCCATAAAATTTTAGAACGTTTTGAACTTTAAAAGCGTACCTAACGCATCACCAAAATTATCTGCACTAAAATTAATGCTTGTTTGAGTTTCCCTTACTCTTCTTATAATGCACTCCTTATGACTTTGATATTTGACGTAGAACTTTATAACATGATATTCTAAGTCTTCAAATAAGTTCTACACCTCTTCTAGTTTTAGAAGAATATATAAATAAGGAGCTATCATTTATCTTCCCACCACCCACCATTGATGAACTATCCTAGCATAGGAAAATTACTTTTATTTGCATCTTTGAACTTTTTTATAATTCTTTTCAATTCAGTTAAGTCCAAATAGCTTTGAAGTTACTATATAATCCAAAGAATTTATAAATATTTAAGAGTAAAAACACATAAAAATATAACATAAAAATCAATATAAATCACTCCTAACATAAATATTTTTATGTGTATAAAATGTAGTAAAATTTAGTGAGTAATTATAAAATATTTTTATTAAGAAGCTAATTTCTAATCCACGCTTACGGCCAAGTTTAAGGGCCTCTTATGATCGTATCCTTACTTTGCCTATTCTTCAGATGCTGACCATATTTCCCCAGATTTTGCCTCGTTTAGACGAACTACTGTGGTGGCTGATGGAAGCTACACGTACTTTAACCTGTTTGATGCTATGGTTGATTCATTCTATGCAGCATTGGAGAAATTTGGCTATGGTAATTTAACAATTACCGTATCAGACTCAGGCTGGCCAACTGCAGGAAAAAGAACCTTCACTAGTATTGAGAATGCAGAGACCTACTATCAGAATCGGTTGAATCACGTGCTTCAAAATGGGACTCCGGGGAAGCCATCAGGGCCTTTGCTAACAATATTCTTTACAATGTTCAATGAGGACTTGAAACCAGCAGGGATTGAACAAAACTGAGGATTCTACACTCCCCGAATGGAGTCTGTCTACCCATTTAAGTGGTGAATGGTGATGTAAATTTGGATTTGTTCACAGGCTCCTATTTGTATGAGAAAAGATAAAATATGATACAAGATTATTATTTTTATTTTGATTGTAAACTTAACTTTGAAAAAAATGTATTAGTCATCCAAGGCGTTGGGTTCGATAATTAATGATAGAAATTTAACTAAATGCTTTAGAATAAACTTGACTTCTAATTTCAAGCCTGAGGATATCTGGTTATTTTCCAAATGTTTATGCCAATAAGTAGAGAGGCATCTATTACCAGTGGCATCATTTTCTTGTTAAACCATTACTAAGTACATAGGTTACATTGAAATTTACAAGCATATAAATTAAGCTTCTTTTTGAAGAGGAAATGAAATTGATATTTTGTGGTAATTGTAAGTCCTCTCCCCCCTTTACCATACAAATGAATATAGTTTAGGCCTCAACAAAACGGGAAAATAGGTGTTCTTGCGCTTGATTTGTTGAGCCTAAAATATCAAACATAAACAGTGCTTCAATCACCAAAATGAAATATATAGAGCCGAAATAAACTAGAGATGATATTTTTTATTTCCTTTTCATTTTTTTCCGTAAAACTGTTGAAAATATCATAAGCATTTTTTTTTTTTTGGTTGTAGAATCAAACCCTCTCGGAGAAATGAGAAAAAAATAAAAAAGGGAACATAACAAAGGACCAAAATAAGCTCCAGAGACGCAGTTTCCCCTGCATCTTCCACTGTAGGCAAAATAGTCCCCATCTGTAGGTCTACCCTGACCAAACTTAAAAATTCTCCTCCACGGAGCAGGCAAGGATTAAGGCACCTGTAACTTATTCCTCTATTTGCAAAATGCAGACTGCCAACCTAATTAATCAAATCCCTTCCCTTAATATGCACCATATTAGCTTTCCCACAAAAGAAAGAAAAAGACTAAGCTTCCGCCTGAAAACAAAAAAATGAGAATTTCTTCAATCTACCATCAGATTGCTGATCCAGAGTCACCGGAGCTCAACTCAGAAGATACTCCACCAGAACTAATTTTTGCATAACATTCAAGCAACTTTTGTAGCATTCCATCACACAGTTTCAATTTTGCAGACGACAAATGCTGCAAAATACAAGAAGCGAGGCAAAATGTAAGAAAACAAGCATCACTTCTAATCGAACAAAGAAAAACAAAGAATAATTCAGAGCTAACAAAAAATATATAGAAACAGTAATATGCACAAAGAAATATAAAGACAAACTGTATCCTTTATACCTCAAAATGAGGAAAAAGACTAAAAGAAACCCAAAGCTGTGAATCCAATCCCAAGTTGAAAACAAAGGCCTTGATGACAAAACCAAATCAACAAAAATAGATAGGCTAAGTTCACCAATCACCACAATCCATATGAGACAGAAGAGAAGAAAGTCTATTAACCTGCTGAAAGAATGATTGTATCTCCTCTTCCGTAAGGCCCTCATCTTCGCCAGAAGTTTCCTCCCATCCAAGAGAACGAAGAAATGCAACATCTGCTTCCGGAAGTTTCTGAATCTCTTCAAAGTCAGAACCATTACCGTTCAACTGGGCACCATTTTCAATAGCCAGAGGACTCGGAGGAGCATCAATTGCTGCCTTATCTACATCATAAGACTTCTCCTTCATGGGAGGTGAAACAGTTTCTGGGATGACTGTAGATGCAGTCATGGAAGTTTTCTTCTTTAGATGATTGAAAAAGTCACTTCGACTCTGACTTTGAAGGGATCTCTTTTCCACATTAAGAGCAGAGATCAAACTCAGGTTACCAGCCTTGCGATCCCCAGAAGAGTGCTTTAGGTTATTCGGGCTCTTTGGAGGTGCAGTCGCAACTGCAGGTGTAGGAAGTTGGCCATTTGCAGGTCTGGTGGCATGATTTGTCGGAGTAGCAACATCCCTGGGAGAAGGCGTAACACCATTCTCCCACCCAGGTTTGAGAACAAAAAGTTTCCCATGAGATGTTTTTGGTACATCAGATTTGACATGCCCCCCAAGAACAGATTGATGGCCAGTGTGCAATGTAGTTGGCTGCTGTTGCAAATTCTTAGCAGCCATATTCATTTCACCAGCTTTGCCGACTATTTTGGGCTTTGCTTTGTCGGAAATGAGAACCTTTAGAGAAAAAAAAATTCAGATGAAAATAGATGAGACCAACAAGAAAACATGCAGACACCATAACACATCATAACTGATAATTGACAAGGAAACCATACGGGCAGGCGAGTTGATAACAGGAATTTCAGCAAGCTATTTGCAAGAAGTGCATTAAAGATGGAAGTCCTAACTCAACGGGCTACTTGGAATTGCAATATCTCGTTCTAGCTCCTAATACAAGGAATGCACAGAAGACACTAATCAAAATTGAAAACATAGATTTGACACAAGCAGATGCAATGGTTAATGAACGCAAAAAATCAACCTCCAAGACGAGTATGTGTCTCTTCTCATCTGTAATATTTTGCTGGCCTCCAGTGAATTATAATGAAATTTTTCATTTGAAAAAAAAAAAAATCTCTCACCCCAGCAACTGAATTCCAATTCCAAAGTCTTTACTAAAATCTGCCAACAAAACATTCTCACAACTTGAAGGAACTAGAAAACATGAGAGAGAAGCTCATTCACAATGGACTTCCCAATAACAGACTTTGGTTACAACAACATTCTCCCACTAAAATGAGCTAGCTTTTTCACACATATACGTCTTAAGAAAGATTTTGAATGATGAATATAACCAAGCTTCATAGTTGACAAACTAACTACTAGAAACAAGATCGAAAAAGAAAACATGATAACTGTACAATACTCAAATGTCTCCATCAATACGAGAAAAAGATTCAGTTAATCATCAAAGATAGAATACAAAGGCTGTAAAAGCAACTGGGGAACCATAATATCTATTAAGCAATAACTGTGATTACATTCACTTTTAATGAGCATTAACAGCCATTCCTTTTCAATTTTAAACAGCATCAGCTAAGTGATGAACAAAAACCATCCAATACATTCACCACATTACATAAAAGGAAAGAAGAAAGACCTGAAGGATCCTAGTATCCTACAAACTTAGTAATAGACCAGCTTACAGCAAACAAGATTAGGACAAACATTGCAACAGACACATACAGTAGGGAAAAACTGACACCAATCCTAATGTGCTAGATGTATATTCAGTAAAGGCGGCATTATCAACAACATTGAGTTAGTTAACATGAAACCACAACACAGACTAATTTATGAAAATATACAAATCATAACAAATTTAGATCAATTTGCAACATAGAACAGGGCATTTACATTTCTAAGTTGGAAGGTATAGCAGTAATTCCAAGACACTGATGGATCAACATTAAATAATCAATAAAGAAAAACTCCCACATATACAAAACACAGAATCCTTACCGAACTCTTGGTCATTGAAGGTGTGACTGGTATTAGCTGCCTTGATTGTTTAATAGCCAATTCCTCACGCCTTTGTGTTTGGACAGATAGCTATGCATAGAAGAGATAACTCTTTAATTCAATCACAACAATACATAAAACAAGAGAAAGCACAAAGTAACCATTAACTAAATTATAACATAGAACAATCACAGCTATAAACTATGCAAATTATGAGCAAATGAGACAAAATTCAAATCATAACCAATCACCTGTGGGGCAGCACGGGCTTTTGATGGAGCTTGAGTCAATGCCTCAGCCATGTTAAGACCAGTTACAACAGTTGGAGCTCCAGATGTAGCTGTAGAAACAGGTGCAGATGGACCAACAGTATGTTGAGCTGGTAAGGAAATTGTACTACTGTTTCCAATAACAGTAGGAACCTCAGCCAAAGCTGATGTCCATCCTTCTCCACTTATCAAGGCAGAAGAGGTAACGGGCAAGCTCTGGACAGCAGTGGACAAACCAGGAGAAGAAACCCTTCCTATTTCAAGCAACCCTTGCTTCTCGTCACCTCCAAGAGATGGAAAATCCTTTTCAAATGCTCCCTTAGGAATACTACCACTACGTGTAGCACCAGAAATCAAACCATTTCCATTAGGATGATTCCCACTATCATTTTTCAGGTCCATTCCAACTCTTCGGGGCAAGACATCACTCTGCTTTCGCGACACCATTGAAACTGCACGTCGCAGCATACCCTTCTCATTCCTAGAGGTTATAATGCTTCCCAAACTTCCCAAAGGCTCAGAACCACCATGGTCCCAGGAGTCTGCAAAGCTCGACCTTTCTTTGTCTCTATCTCGATCCTTCTCGCGGTGACTTCTACTAAAACTACTGTATGCATGCTTTGCAGACCCATTACTAGAACTTCTCCTTGAATTAGAAGGCGATTTTCGATCAAGAAAAGCTGAGCGAGTAGAATCATACTCAATTATAGTCTTAGAATTCCTATTTCTAGTGTGAAGCGTCGGTGAAGAGACATCTATATAACAATAGAAACAACATTATCATCCACAACAATAAAAGTTGACATGCCAAAAACAACTTCAATAACAAGCAAATAAAAGAAGGCATCCACAGCACAAAGAAATTGGATTTACCTGAGTGATTAGAAGCTAAAGGATAATGTTGGGCTGAACTGCCAGTTCCCAAAACATTTCCAGTACTTCTCAACCATTCGGGTACAAAAGTGGGTTCACCTTTTTCCATAAGGATGAGCACTGTACATTATCAGATTTCAAAAGGAGAGCAGTGCACTTCCTACTTTCTTCGACACCCTTACCGGACGATTATTCCTGTCTATCTAGTTTTTTCTCCCACACTCGACCAATCTAAGTCCAAAGTTATAGCAATCAACGAGTCTTAAATTACCCATCCAAATATTAAGAAGTCAGGAAGCTAAACAAGGAAAAGTGCATCTGATTAATATGGCTTTGTATATGTAGCCGGCCTTATATTCTTCTTAAATTGATTATATTGAAGTAGAAATTGAAGCCCAGAGTAAATTCCCAGACGAAATACGAATGAAATGTAAGTAAAGAGATGGGAATTAATCGATAGCCTCTTCAGGTCTCTCTTTCTACCTCTTTCTACGCCTCCATCTTTAATCAAAATATGGATTTGCAGAATAAACAACAAAGACCCTCAACAGACCTCCATCTCCTATAGAAATCACTCAATACGAAGAACAACAGAGGGACGAAAATATACAGCAACGGGTAAGCGAAGATTGAGATTCTTACAAAAGCGTTCTCACCAATCAAAATACACAATTCAGTTAAATGGCCAACCCTAAAATCAGACCCCAGAGGAAGGGGGCGCGGGGGTGAAGAAAACAATGTTCGTAATTAGAAAACCCTAGTACCTAACAACATGCGTAAAAACCTAAACTCCAATGTTCTAGGGTTTGTAAAAACCAAAAACTTCAAAATTGAACAGACGAAACAAGAGAACTGCAGAGTTCAACAGCAGCTATGGAAGAGCAGAGAATGAGAACAATAACAGATAGCACGAATAGCAAGCGAGAGAGCAATAGAAGCGATGTAGAGGAGAACTAACCCTAGAACACCATGATTGAATGGGGGGGAAAAAATGGTTAACAAAGACCAAAACGAAACCGCTCAGGAGTTGTACTACAATCTCAATCCCTAAAAACGAATGCGTGCGAGGTGCGACCAAACAAAGTTTATGTATCTCTCAGTGTTAGAGAAAGACGAGAACAAGCAAGGCTAATGTGGGTAACGAGGTGTGAGGGGTTTGAGCTCTTTAGAGGAAGACAAAATTAGGGTTTTGGATTTTTTATGCAAAAGTGAAACACACACGCAGAGCGAGAGGGACACAGAAGAAATATGAGAGAGAGAGAGAGACGGAGGCGTAATTTCTGTTGCTTGGAAAACGAAACGTACGAAGTATGAACAACACCACCCCCTCTTTTATTTTATTTTCGTTTCTTCTAGTTACTTATTTTTCCTCTTAATTAAAAATAAATTAAAATATGTATTCCTGTCTTCCTCTAGTTTTACTTCCAATTGGTCTCTTCCACTGGCGATCAGTTCATCTTCTAATAGACTTTGATAATTTTATTATTATTATTGGCATTAGGTCTAGTATATGCTTATACGCATCAGATACGGTGGTCCACCTTGTATCTGCACGTGCATTCCACATAATAGATAAGATTTAAGGGGTTGTTTGGTAGAGTTTAGGTTTTTAATTTTAGTTTTCAACATAAAAATTAAAAAAAATAATATATTAATACGATATAAAAATCAAAGATAATATACAAAAATTAATATAAATATACTAAAATTACAACTAAAAATCACAATCCACAACAATACAGATCAAGGTTCACTAGCTCTTTTTAATATTTATCGTACCTAACTCTAACTTGTTAGTTAAGAAATTTATTTCTTGGCCCACGTAACTTAATATACGTATAATGATAAAAACGTTTACAAATAAATTTAAGTTACTTGATATATCAAATTATTTAAAATTATTAAATGTAATTCTGCATTAAAAGAATTTATTATTATTACTTACATATAGAAACAAAAGATAGATAATCTTTATTTTGTCCGAAAAATTAAATGAAATAATAAATAGAAAAATTAATCACCTCGTGTGTTCAAATGGTTGAAAAATAGCTGTTAAATAATAAATATTTTCTTGAAATTGGAGAAAATAGTCCAATTTTTTACGGCTTTAAGTTAATCCTTGCCACTATATAAATACATTATAATTTTAAAAATTTTGTAGCATGCTCTCAAAATTGTAAGAATTTTATATTTCATAATTCTAATTGAAATATTAATTTATTGAGCAAAACATTTTTTGTGTTTAATCAATTACAAACTTTTTTCAATTTAAATGATATTTTAGTGAATCTTATTCTCGTTATTTTAAAGGCAAAAGATATAATTTATCTCCTAATATTTGATAAATAGTTTAATTTAACGTTTAACATTTTTTAAAGTACCACTTTACCTTTTAATGTTTGTAAAATAGTATGATTTGCCTACCAATGTTATAAAATGATACATATTATCTCTTTAACGTTTACAAAATGATATATTTTATCCTCTTAACGCTAATTTTATTAGATAAATGTTAATTTTGTTAATATTTTATAAATGAACTATTAACTAATTATTAAGAAAATCATAAGTAAAATTTTAATAAAATTAATATTAAAGAAGTAATTTATACCATTTTATAAACTTTAAAAAATAAAATACATCATTTTATAAACGTTAAAGAATAAAATAATACTTTAAAAAATAATATGAGGAAATTTAAACCTTTTTTATTAACATTTACAGATAAATTATATATTTTACCATACTTTAAATTATGTCAATCTTATATACTTAAAAATTATGGATTATTAGAAGTCGTTTGTCTATCAAATAAGTAAATAAACTGTCAAATCACAAGATTCACAACCATTTGCCCGTTTTCAGTTGGTTTTAATAAAAATGAAATAGGAAACACTTTGAAAATTGAGTTCATCAGATTCCACAGCCTGTTGGTGTTGATTTTCTCAGGTAAACACTTTGGATATTGAATTTAGTAACTTTATTAATAAAAAAGAATCATTCACGAAAATAGAAGGTGTCTGATTCCCAGTTTACTATTCATCCGAATAAAGTTGTAGAATTATAGTTGGAACTATTTATGGACAAAATTTTTGGTAGTTGATCCCAACATGCTGTACAGGACCTCTACATATATATGAAAGTAAAGGTATGATATCAGTTCTATAATTATGAAATCAGACATTTCAATATGAGTGACGAGTGTGAATTTTCTATCAATATATTATTTAAATATCATTTCAACCTCCGGTTTTTACAAGATAAAATGGAAATGAAATCATGTGTGGAAGTGATTAGGGTGCTAATTAAATCCGAATAAATTGTTAACAGTCGGAAGTAGACGATAGATCCAATCCAATATTTAAATTCATCGTTTGATAGAATTATGATGAATCTCATTTAAAAATCAAATATAAGATTCTGAATGCTAGTTTATTGCCAACATAAAAAATTTTATTAAAAAATTGTTAGGATACACAGTCGTCATCCCACGTAATACAATGTTATGGCTGGCGGGCAAACGGCGTCAATAGATTCGAAATAAACTTCATACGAGTTTGTTGGATTAACATTATGACGGTAAAAGCTCATGTGGGTCGTTCTCATACGTTTTTAATCTCAACTCCAACCCACCACAAAAATTAAAAATATAAGCTACCTTCTTTACCAAATCCGAGCATTGAAGTTATGTTCAAGCTTTTTGACATAATTATGGGAGTCTAGGTTAGGCATAAATTAATTTGATTAAATAGACTTTTCTTCACCAAACATACTGGGAACGCTAGACAACAGGATTTTGCGGTTTGGTAAGCAAAGACTTCCTTGTGGCACATTAAAAGCGTACTATGCAAGGTTTGAAACACATTTAGTTCGATAACGTGAAGTTGACGTAAATTTGCTTATAACATATCTATTTAAAGGTTTAAATTCATGATAAGTATCTATGATTAGATCAATTATCATTTAGGTGTACGTGGTTTCAAAATTATAAAATAAATTTCTAAATTTCTTTCACCTTTTAATAGCATGTTATTTTTATTATATATAGATAAAACGTCGAATAAACTTACTCACATGATATATTAAATAACAATATTTTAAAAATCGAACCGGATCGACCAGTTCAACTTGATTAAACTGGAACCGATTAGTTTATCGGTTCGGTTTTACTATAAAACCTTTATAATTAAAAACCAGACGGTTTTTATTTAATCGCTCAGTTTAACCGGTTATAAAAAATCGGTTAACCTTATTAATCTCCTCCTCCTCCTTCTTCGTCGTCTTAGACTCTCAGCACCGCTGCTCTCTTTCTCTCTCTCTCACCTCCCTCTGTCTTACTCGTCCTAATCTTCAGCTGTCGTCTTTTTTAGCCATCAAGAACTGATCAGAACCTGCAACCACCTCATCATTGTCGCATACCACCTCGCCCAAGACGATTAATCTAGAACTAGAAGACGATTAACCTGCTTCGATTAATCTGTGCAGAATACAAATTGTTAATATGTCCAAATTTGTGCACAATTTGACAATTTCCGATTACAACATTCTATATTTTGGTAATTTGAGTTTAACTTTAAGTTTTGCTTAAAATATCTTTGAATAATTTGAGTTTAATTGTGCAAAATAACTTGAGTTTTATTTTAAATATGTTTCGAATCTTTAGATTAACTTTATGTTTACAAAATCGTCGTCTAAGTTATGATTAACTTAGGTTTAACGTATATTTAACTTATGATTACAGTTAAAAACTTTTGGTAACTTTGAGTTTAACTTATGATTAGTATGTATAATTGCCTTATATAGCAGTTTAACATTGATTACAGCAGTTTATATTTGATATTTTTAGTAATTTACAGCAGCTCATATTTAATAATTTACAACAATCAATTTGATTAAATTTGGTATTTGGTAATTTAAAGTTTAAATTTAATTTGATTAAGTTTGAT
>JAOXYD010000085.1:7222-19896 GCA_028565735.1 Pinacopodium congolense | reverse complement strand
ATTGCAAAAACCAATTTCAATACTACTAATATGATTTCATTGATGATAACATAAATCATAAATATCATAAAAATGTATAAGCTATGAGGAGAAATAAAGGTAGAATAATAAATTTTGTGACATGGACAAGAGATAAAGTCCTTTATAATTCAAGAAAAAAACTACATGGTCATTTATTTATGACCATCTATAATAACCTCTTAAATAAAATAAGAGATATTTTAATTATTTTATTATTATATTTGCTTATCTTATATGAAGATGACTATAGATAGGTGAGGTTCATAATTCAAAGGCCTTGATCTTTTCTCTTAACCCAACGGTCCATAAACGTTTGATAAATTTATTTATTTTTTGATTCATTTTTAGTTTTTATTCATTCAAAAAACAATAAAATTTTCTCTTTATTCCCCTCTAAACAAATTCTAGAAGATATCTTAAACATTTAAATTATTCAATTGTCCTTACAATATCCTTTTTTTTCTTCTTCATTTTTACCCATGTTGCTTCTGAATTTAATAAAATATCCTAATAAATTCTAATTGACTAAAATTAAAATAAAGTTTATGTATAGAATTTCTATTTAAAGAAACTAGCTACTATTAGAAACTAAGTAAATCTTATTATGGAGATTATCATTGATTTGAATTGAATTAAAACTATTTAAGACTTAAATAAAAAATTGGACCCAATCAAGAAATTAAACCTAAAATAATAAAAATTGACACAAATTAGGCATGATAGGTATACAATTAAAAAAAATTAAAAGTAATAGAATGAAATCAAATAAGAATGTATTTAAATTATAATGTATTTAAATTATATTTATTGTAATAAAATTATATGAAATAAACAAAAACAAAATACAAAAAATGTAAAAACAGTTGGACAAAATTAAAAAAAAATACAATGAATGTAAAAACAGTTGGACAAAATTAAGTATTGATAATAAATGATCTATGCCTTTAGTTGAATTCTTTATGGAAACAATATCAATGGTTACGTCAATTTATTCGATTGTATTAGCTTCAATTTATGTGATACTATTTTTAATGACTCCTTAATTTCTATTAAATTTTTTTGTGTTATTGTTTTTTATGATTTGATGCATTCACTTGTCCTCTCAACAGATTTCTGCCCAAGAATTTTTTATTTTTATTTTTTAATTAATTTAAAGATGAAAATTTTAATCCTTATATAAATTAAAGAACTAAATTTAGTTATGGTATTAAGAAAAATAAAATTTTAATTGAAAATAAAATATAAATTTAAATTAAGAAAATCTTAATAAGAATTAAAATCCCTTTATGATCAATCACAATAATTTGCATGTCTTTGACGTTGTAAAAGACTTATTTAAACATCATAACATTATAAAATATGAAGATTTTATTAAAATTTATGTTTTGATATTTATGAATGCAAAATTTTGGTTTAAAAGATTAATTGAGAGCCATGTGTAGAAGGAAGGAAGGAAAGAAACAGTTGTCCTTTTCTTTGAATTACAACTTATAACTCCATTATTACAAATTAATGACGTGCCTTCCGTCAAAGCAAATGTAAAAGCTTTTTCTGTTCATCAAACTATTGTATAACTATATAATATATGGTAAAAAGATGCAATTTACTCTCTAACGTTTTAAAATAATTTTAATTTGCTCTATAATATTTTTTATAATTTTACCTCAGTTGACTTTCTGTTAATCATCTCTTAAATATGTATACGTGGCATGCTATCGTGTTAATATAAATCCTAAATTTAATGCTAACGTGGATTTTTAGGGAAAAAATTTCGACCTGAACCTGAATTCAACTCTAATTACCCACCTAACCCGCATAGGATACTCCTACCTAAACCCAATCCAGACCCGATTAAGTATTGGCCTAGACTTGACTCAAAACCAAATCTCCTCAATTCCAATTCCAATTCCTAATTCATAAATCCCTAAATCCCCACAATCTCTAATTCCTAAAGACGGATGGTGATAAACTCATAAAGAGGGGCACTCGTGGATGGTGATAATGATGACAGCGTGCTATCGAAAGTGATAGGTGGTGAGTAATCCAAAGTAACCGATTTCGAAGGAGGAAGAAGGAACCTCGTGACAGGTTTCGAAGATGGGATTCAGTGTCTCTCAATTATTAGGTATAGTTACTCAATATGTATTTCATGTTTTTTAGTGTACATTCTCTTTGAAATGGAAGGATTTATAGCTTTAAATTTCCACTTTATGATTCACGGAGATAGAAATACATGTTTTTATAACATTCTATGGCATATAGTGATTTTGCTTTGTTTCTATATCATTGAGCTCAGTCACAGTATCTAAGCAAGATTTTATCATTTGATAGTATTAAAATAACTCTAATTTTCAAATGCAAAAGTGTACAAGCTTTGAATTGCATCCAAGCTTTGAATTACTCTTTATCAAATTATAGGAATAAATGAGGTTTGATGATTTGCCTACATTGTTAGATTATGAAAGATACATTTGATTAGTTCTAAGACCTTTTTATTAACATCCTTGAATTGGCTTTAACAAACTTGAAGCAGTTGCATTCTAAAAGCCTCTTTGAAATAAATGAATTCCATAAAATTTTTTAGAGTTCATTTGTACTTCCAAAATTTTAATACAAAAAATTGTTTATTTCAATTATGTGATTGTGAATCCATGAAATTCAATATAACTAGTTCAAATATCATCTAAATAATTAGTATTTCTAAATTAATTCCACAAACTTAAAAAACATATTTTCATCTTCCAAAACTATCCTTGATAAGCTTTTTTATTATTCATTTTTTGTATGCTTTTTAATATACTATTATATTTTTATATTATATTATAACTAATAATTAACTTCAATTCATTAATATAATATTATATTGACTAACTTCAATTCATCATCACCAATTGCTCAATCTTTACTAATAACTCAAGAGAGTGCCTCATCAGAAATCTATCTTTGTTAATTATTTTTCTAAATTATTGTCTTTAATTCTAATAGACTAAAAATAACGAAAATGGATGGTGATAATAAAAAGAATTCCACCATAGACATTGTGAAATCAAAGGTAACTAAGCCAAGTTTAGGTCTAGTTGACCAACTTAAAATATACATACATACCTATATTTATACACACACACACACACACACACACACACACACATATATTTATCATTTGTCTTAGTCGATAAGTTTCTAAATCATCATTTGTCTTATTGGGTAAATTTGTAAATCATCATTTGTTTCATGTACCAATTATTGCATAATTGTATAAATATTATGTAAAAATATTGTTCTATTTTTTTTAAAATTATATTGATATAACTATTTTAAAAATTAAGGATGTATTGTTGTCATTATTTAATTTTATAACGCTATTATATTAAAAGATATATTAGGAAATAGATATAAATGAATTTTCAATTTTAGATTTGTTCCAAACATGATTGTAAGAAATTCAATTAAATTATGCGTTTTAAATGATAACTATTTAAATAAGAGAATTTATTTGTAAATAAGTGTAAATAAATTTTCAATTATAGATTTGTTCTAAACATGATTATAAATAATTTAATTGAATTATATAATTTAAATGATAACTATCCAAATAAGAGAATTCAATTCATTATAAAATTTATTTACAAATGAATTCTACATTCTAAATTTATTTGTTCCAAATAAAGAATAAGTAAAAATTGCTATATGTAGTGTGATTCTAACCAAGGTTACTTGGACCAAAGTTGGTTTTGTTGCTTGTATAGGCTGTACAAATACAGGTGCTTTTGGTTGTTCTTTTTCTATCCCATTTTTTGTTGTGTTCATTTTAGGCACCATTTGATCAAATTGTTGGTGTTACTTATTTCAAGTATGTTTTATGCGATGGTAAGCAAGTCTAACAAGACCAAATATGTTTTAATAAATGTTTAATGCATTTAGTAAAATAGCTAATAAATATTTTTTATTAATTATGAAATGCTAAGAATACAAACATTTTATCTCTATTTTTATTTATATATTTTTAATGATATAATATTCAATTTCATGCTTTAAATTTTAGAAAATTTTCTAAAAGTATAATCACTGCATATTTTCTAATATCTTTTTGAAATATAGGATCTTAAAAATATAAAATATAAGATCAGCAAAAACATTGTTTGCAGTTAATAAGAAATATAAGAAACTAAAATGTTAAGAGAATAAAAAAGATTATTACAGGAAATTGTTCACGTAGTCAAAAAAATATAAGGGCGGGAATGTGACAAAGATAGATAAACATATAAATATGATGTCTATTTTCATAAATATAAAATTTGGGATAGAAAAGATTATTTAGTTTCTCTCATGCACATTCACTCCCTTAAACTTATCTAGAGCACTATTTCAAAAGTGTTTAGAACTGCCAATTATTTAGATAAATCATAAGCTTTGAAGTTAAATTTAAGTGAACAGGCTGGTATCTGGAGTCATAAACAACTATCTTCGTATCAATTTGCAATACTAGTTAAATTAGAGCATGTTCAATTTTATTTTCATTTTTAATTTTTATTTCTTATTTTTTTAAATACAAAAATCAAAAAAAAATATTACAAAAATAAAAAATATAAAATTACAACTAAAAATTATAACTAACAATCCAACTAAACATAACTTTAAAATTTAATTTATACAAATGATATCCAAATCAATGTACAGGAAATAACAGATATATTTGACGTCTGTTCGAAAAATACATAAGGTCGATTACTTCTTGATACCTTTGTAGACCAAGGGATTCTGGGAAACATGTTAAGAAGGAAGTTACTCATCGCCCTTGGCTTTTATTATCCCGGAGAACACAGCAACAGACATGAGTGGGTCAGATGTATTACTGCCAAATCTTTGTCCATCGCTGCTACTGCTTGCCATCAATCCTCCAACTCGGGGATTGATTACAAACTTATTTGTTATACTAAACAAATCCTCACTATCACCAACTGAGAGGTCTTTCAGTGGTCTCTCTTCACCTATTGACTCTATCTGCGTCCTTGGGAATGCAAAAGAGTAAAGTTACTCATCGCCCCTTGGCTTTCATTATCACGGAGAACACAACAGCAGACATGAGTGGGTCAAATTTGTTACTACCAACACTTTGTCCATCGCTGCTACTGGTTGTCGTCATTCCTCCAACTCGAGAATTGATTACAAACCCATTTGTTGCACTAAACAAATCCTCACTATCACCAACTGAGAGGTCTTTTAATGGTCTCTCTTCATCTATCGACCCTATCAGCGTCTGAGACCTACCAACCTCAACACTCCCAACTGTACTCTGCTGCAATTGTAATGCAAGCTCAAGTCCTCATACTACGTCACCCATTGACGGCCTTTCTACCCCATTGTCCGACAGGCAGCTGGCTGTACCCTCGGAGAACTTTTTCAGACAATTTGGTGTGATCTCACCTTCTAGATAGGGATCCATGATCTCACTAAGCATTCCTTTGCAGTGACATTGCCTAAAACTCTCTGCCAAGATTACTGGCTTCTGGGAAATGGTTTTGCTCACTGGTGGTTTGGCACACAACACTTCGCACAACATCACACCAAATGAATACACATCCAATTTCTCAATCCATTGTTGAAGACGATAGTACTCAGGATCCACACCTTCACAACTTAACAGAAATATTCTGCACCTTCTGGCCTCCTCTATCCCCCATCAGGACTAAGTAGTCCCTTTTTCACAGGAATACCATTTCCACCGCTCCGATAGATAACATTTGCGTGATGATTAGCAGCTTGATCGGCGATGAAGATCTCGAAAACTTTATCATTTTTTTCTAGAAACAACGGCTGAAACTCACAAAAGTGAAGCTTAAGAAGATAGGTGAACCCAGAATTAACCAAAAATTCCCAGGTAAGATTGTATTGCAAATTTACTTTTCCATTGCCCCCATTGTCCTGGCAGTTCGATATACTTGATCCGGAGCAGCATAACGTGTGAAATTATCATAAACAAGTTGAATAGTGTTGTTAGAAGGAAGAACACTTGGTCGAGTATCGGTTAAGTAATTGTTGTCCATCAACCAAATTCGGTACATACCTGTATCAGAGTCTGGAGAAATTTGATTGCTGCCAACGTTCAGACGGCACATCAGCTCTAATGCAAAGTTGCTACCTATGTTGAGTAACGTTTCTTGGTCAACATAACGAATGCCCTCACTGTTTGTTGAATTATAATAAAGATTGACAGGCATGGACATAACTTCTTTCTCGTTAATGAATGCAAATGAAAGGGGCATATCGGGACTAGGAATAAAAGTTATGTTTAGCCTTTGTTGATCTTCGACATTCAAGCAAAATTCTCGAAAAAAGACATTCGAGCCTTGAGCCTGAGCATGAAGCTCGACGCTAAAGTTGGTAAGAAGAGTGAACTTGCCAGCCTTGACAGTGAAGAAGGAATTAGAGGCATTGAAATCGAGGTACGAAGCTGGGTAGAAGTAGAGTCACACGAACTTTGGGCCTGCAGTGACAGAGAATGAGTAGGTGAACGGGGAACGGGAGAGGCGGGCAGTTCCGTAAGGCACCTGTTCCGCAGAAAATAATGTTTCAACAACGGTGGATGTGACTGAGGCATTCTTTTGATCAACAAGAAGATATTTTAATCTGGTTTCGGCGGTCCAAATCTGGCCATCGATTATGCTACTGTCAGTGTTTGAGCCACAGTCAAGGGTTATATTAATTGCGGAGTTTGAAGAATTTTAGCCGAATTTGTTTTTAGGAAAATTTATATTTGATTGTTTTATTTAAATTATAAAAGATGTTTCTATCTTTATTATAGGTTTTTAGGTCATTATAATTCATATAAATTTTCTTTTATGTATTGTGGAAGAACTTTTTGTCTATTCTCAATCATAATACTATTTTTCTTTTAAAATTTTTATCTACCTTTTTAGTTATTTCTAAATCTTGGATTAGATCTGCGTTTTCTATATTCTTGGATTAGAGTATTGCGTTTTCGCGTTGTGTCAGGTGGTATCAGAGCCTTGAGAATCCAAGGTTTGTTCGTCTGACAATGACCAACACTAACAATGACGCTTGTGGGTTACTCGAAATTTAGGAGTCAATTCGCAATATAGAATGGCAGCTGACGTTGATTCAAGACTAGTTGCAAGCGTTGTTGTGATGAGACAATATAAGAAGAATTGAGGAACCAGCTGTTAGGGAAGGTGGCTTTCGAGGTGTCCTCAAATTCAAAATCCCATACCCTAGAATCATGAAAATAGCTCCAACGATGAGGAAGAAATTATTCAACTAAAGTGTAGAGGAAACTATGAATATAAACTAAAGATGGATATCCCGTCTTTTAGTGGAGATTTGGATATTGAAGGATTTTTTTATTGGTTAGCAGAGGTGGAGAGATTCTTCAATTATATGGAGATTCTAGAGGATAGGAAAGTGAAGTTAGTGGCTTACTGTCTAAAAGGAAGGGCTTTTATATGATTGGAGTAGTTGCAAGAGTCAAGGAAAAGAGAAGGGCAAAATCCGATTTTTTCATAGAGGAAGATGAAGCAGTTGTTTAGAGGAAGATTCTTACCGCCAGATTATGAGCGTATATTTTCGACGCGTATCAGCATTGTCATCAAGGCGCTCGGAGCATCCATAAGTATGCATCATAATTTCTGAGGTTGGCAGCCCGCAATCAGTTATATGAATCTTAACCTCAGTAGGCCACGCGCTACTTGAGAGGGTTGAGGACGAATATAAGGGAGAAAATAAAAATCTAAATGGTACTTACGGTGCAGGATGCGAGAAATCTAGCCATGAAAGCGGAGTCTCTACTGAATGAGAAGCCATGAGAGTTTAAGCGTTATACAATCGAGAAGAGTCCAGGCGACAAAGGGAAAGAGGTGGTTACTGCAGTTCCTACAAGGAGCAATATTTGCAAGGGAAGCACTAATGGCAGAAGCTCAAACAAAGTCACTTCAACAACTCCTAGGCCCACCAATCCAAATACCATACCAGTCCCACCAAAGTGCTACAGATGCAGTGAGTTGGGACATAAGTCTAATGAGTGCCTAAAGAAGAGATCGGTAAACATAGTGGAGCAACAAGATGAAGAAGATGACGAGGACGTGTGTGCACTCTACGGTGATAGTTGGGAACAACATGGAGAAGAGGATGAGGGGGAATATGTGTGTGTTGTTAGAATACTGATGATATCCCGCAAGGAGCATGGTGACTTGCAGAGACATAAGCTCTTTCATACAAGGTGTTTGGTGTCAGTAAATTTGTGTGAGTTAATCATCGATGGAGGAATTCAGGAGAATACTATAAGTGTAATGACAGTGAAGAAGTTAAAATTGTCTATCGAACCACAGCTTAAGCCCTATAGCATTAGGTGGACTAAAGAAGTTGGGGAGATTTTGGTTAAGGAACAATGCAGAGGGTCTTTCTCTATTGGAAAGTATTAGGATGAGCATTACTGTGATGAGGTAGAGATGGATGCGTGTCAAATTTTACTGGGAAGGCCTTAGTAATTTGATGTAGATGCAACACACTTGGGGATGAAGAACACCTATCACTTTACAAAAGATGATGTGAAATACACTTTAGTACCTATCGGCAATGTAAAGTCTCCAGGAAGGGTTTAAAAACCTTTGTTACAAGTAGAGAATAACCAAGTGAGATTTATTGGCGAGATAAAGGAAACAAGGGAGGTACATTTATTGATGGTTAAGGGGGAGGATACAGTAGAAGCAAAGCTCGAACCTGTAATACCTTAAGCAGTGCAGTCTATTCTAGAGGAGTTTGCAGATGTGGTCCTAGAGGAGTTACCGAAAGGATTACCGCCTATGCACGACATTTATCACCATATTGATTTGGTTCCAAGAGCTAGCTTACCCAATTTACCTCATTATAGTCTGAGCCCGAAAGAGAATGAAATTTTACAGGAGAAAGTGGAAGAGTTGATTAGCAAAGGCCATATTCGGGAAAGCATTAGTCCATGTGTGGTACCAGCCTTACTTACACCGAAGAAGGATGGTAGTTGGAGGATATGTGTAGACAGTAGAGCAATTAATAAGATCACTATTGGTTACAAGTTTCCAATTCCGAGACTTGATGACATGTTGGATCAACTGAGTAGAACTGTTGTTTTTTCTAAAATTGATCTCTAGAGCGGGTACCATCAAATAAGAATAAGGCCTGGAGACGAGTGGAAGACAACATTTAAGAAGAGGGATGGCTTATATGATTGACTGGTCGTGCCCTTTGGATTGTCCAATACGCCTAGCACCTTTATACGTGTCATAAATTAGGTGTTACGACTTTTTTTAGGTAAGTTTGAAGTTGTTTATTTTGATCATATTCTTATTTATAGTCAATCTATTAAAGAGCATGTGGGACACTTAAGGTGTGTGTTTGAAGCCCTGAGGGAAAACCAGCTTTACGCCAATTTGAAGAAGTGTCTGTTCATGTTAGAGAATTTGTTATTTCTTAGGTATGTGGTGGGAAGAGATGGTATTCGAGCGAATAAAGACAAGGTTAATGCCATTAGAAATTGGCCCACACCTCGAACTATTAGAGATGTGAGGATTTTTCATGGTTTGGCTACATTCTATAGGAGGTTTATTAAAAATTTCAGCAGCATTATAACTCCTATTATGGACTACCTGAAGAAAGGGAAGTGTAGATGGGAGGAAGAGTAAGAAGCTGTATACTGCACCAATCCTAACCTTACCAGATTTTGAGAAGTTATTTGAAGTGGAGTGTGATGCGAGTGGGTTAGGAATCTGGGTAGTATTATCTCAAGAGAAAAGGTCAGTGGCATACTTCAATGAGAAATTAAATAAAGCAAGACAAAAATGAGCTACTTATGATAAGGAGTTCTACGCAATTGTGAGGGCTTTGAAGATATGGGAGCACCACCTAATTGGAAAGGACTTTGTTCTCTATACCGATCACCAAGTACTAAAATACCTGGGAAGCCAGAAGCAGTTGAGGACCAAGATTCATCTTAGATAGTCAGATTATGCCATTAAGTTTCCTTGTAATATTGTCTACAAAGTTTAGGGGCGTAATGTAGTGATAGACGCGTTGAGTCGACGACTTGTCATGATCAGGACATTAACAGTTGAGATTGAAGGCTTTGAATACTTGAAAGACTTAAATGTTGATGATGAAGGCTTCAAAGGAATATGGAAAACTTGTCAAGGAGGGAAGCCATATGAAGATTACTATATTCATAACGGGTTCCTTATAAAAAGTGATCAACTATGCCTTTCGCAGACATCAATGAGGGAGAAGGTAATTATAGATTTGCACGGAGGAGGTTTAGCTGGCCATTTGAGAAGCGACAATGCACTTGAAGAGGTACGTAAAAGGTATTTTTGGTCTAAATTGATGAGAGATGTCGTTTCTATTATTTCCAGGTGCCAAATTTACCGAACTTATAAAGGTCATGCATCAAATGCGAGTTCATACATGCCATTACCCGTGCCTAATAATATTTAAGAAGACCTTTCTATGGACTTTGTATTGGGTCTACCAAGGATGTAAAGGGGTATGGATTTAGTTTTTGTGATGGTTGATATATTTTCTAAGATGACGCATTTTTTATCATGTAAAAAGATAGCAAATGTGATAGCCATTGCTAAATTGTTCTTCCGAGAGGTGGTGAGCCTCCATGGGGTTCCAAAGTCAATTACATCTGATAGAGATACTAAGTTTCTAAGCCATTTCTAGAGAACTTTATGGGGTATGTTTAATTCATCCTTGAAGTATAGTAGCACAGCTTATCCACAGATCGATGGACAGACCAAAGTGGTGAACATGACTCTAGGTAATTTAGTGCAATGTATTTGTCATGACAAACTAAAGAAATGAGATTTTCTTATTGTACAAGCTAAGTTCGCCTACAACAATGCAGTCCATAGTTAAATCAATTGATCTCCGTTCTTCGTGGTATACACCAAGGTACTAAATCATGCACTAGATCTTATCCAATTATCTAAAAATATTAATATCAATGTGAGTGCAGAAAAATTAGCTAAAGAAGCCCAAGAACTACAAATTGAAGTGAAAGAGAGGCTTGAAAGATATCATGCAAAATATAAAGTTAACGTAGATCCACATCGAATAAATAAATTATTTGAGGAGGGAGATGAGATAATGGTGTTCCTGAACAAGAATATAATTACAGGGCATCAACATAAGATGAATGTAAGAAAGTATGGGTCATTCAAGGTCGCTAAGAAAATTAATGATAATGCTTATATTATTCAATTACCTTCGTGGATGGGTAATATCAGTTCAATTTTTAATGGTGCCGATATTTTCCTCTACTTATCAGAATGCAAGTTAAGCTATCCAGAGCATAACTTGAGGTCGAGTTCTTTACAAGCGGAGGAGACTGATGCGGAGTTGAAGGATTTTAGCAGATTTTATTATTTAGGAAAAATTATATTTGATTGTTTTACTTTTATTTAAATTATAAAAGACGTTTATATCTTTACTATTAGGTTTTAAGTTATTATAAGTCATATAAATTCTTCTTTTATGTATTGTAAAAGAACCTTTTGCTTATTTTCAATCAGATTACTCTTTTTTCTTAAAGTTTTCGTTTACCTTATAAGTTCTTTGTAG
Source organism: Pinacopodium congolense (assembly GCA_028565735.1). Lineage (NCBI taxonomy): Eukaryota > Viridiplantae > Streptophyta > Magnoliopsida > Malpighiales > Erythroxylaceae > Pinacopodium > Pinacopodium congolense. The sequence goes on along the minus strand of JAOXYD010000085.1, from coordinate 8,268 downwards.
ATCCTAGATTAGATTTGCTTTTTCTGTCGAGCATAAGGAGTCAGTGGGCTGGCATTGGCAAGAAGGGTAAAGTGATAAAGGAGAGAAAAGAGCATAGTTGGCATCAACATATTATTTAGAGACAAAAATTGTATCTTCATCTTAAATAGATGCTGGGTGAGCTTAAAAAAAGTTCTGAGGAGAGCGGGGGAGAAACAGTTTTGCTTACATCTTTAGCTGGGTTTTACACTTTTAATGCAATCAATGTAGGAGGTTTGGATTTGTTTATAAAAACGAGTAGAAGTCAAGTCGATGTCTCTGAGTCCGTGGAAGTAGGGCGGAGGACTGCTTGTTCACCTTCAATTTTGTCTTGCTTGCCTTCATTATTATTTAATTTTAATTTTAATTACATAGTCGCTTCTATGTGGTAAGTAAGTATAAGAAAGAAAAGAAAAGAAGAGAAGATTAAAAAAGGCTACATGCATGTAAATCCACCCAATTGCCTTGTTTGATAGTTTCTCAACAATTGATCAATTAAATTTTGCATGAATCCTCAAACCAATGTACTACGGATCAAGCTTCTAGTACGTGAACTTAAAGACAAGCAGATGGGCTACTCACCAAAAGATGATTTGAATTGGAGATTAAAATTGTAAACTGGAATAATCGTAGTTGACCAGCCAAAATTTAAAATGTATAATTTAATTAAATTATTTATAATCATATTTGAAATAATTTTAAAATTAAAATTTTATTTATATCTATCTCCTAATATATCTTTTAATAAAATAACTTTATAAAATTAAATAATAAAAATAATATATCATTAGTTTTTAATATTTATATTAATGTACTTTTTAAAAAATTAACTTGAAAAAATACTACCAATATTAAATATGTACTAAACATATACTTGAAACATAAATGTGCACAAAATTATTTATTTCAATAAACAAATAAATTTACTTAATACTAAAAGTTTTTTTTTTAAATGCAATCTTTACAAGTAGATTTGCAAAGACCCTTAAAAGACATTGCTTTTGCGTTGTTAGAATCATCCATCAAAT
>JAOXYD010000084.1:11492-31658 GCA_028565735.1 Pinacopodium congolense | reverse complement strand
TGATAAATTCAAAGATAGGTATGTTTTATGAAGAATTCAATATGGAAAGCTTAGAGTTTGAAGGTCAAATTTAAAGATAATTGAAGATTAAATGATTTGAAAACTTCAAGACCTTAGATAGGTTGTTTCAAATATGTTTATAAGTTTTACTTGATGTTTAATTGTTCTAAAGGCTTACTTTTGATCATGCATTGCATTTGATTTGTAAAGTTGCATAATTTTTAATTTCAAAGGTCAATTCCTAATTTTGAATTGTTTGAAGGGTTTTGATCATTCATATAGCTTTAACATATGATTTAAAAGTTGGTTGAAATCTTAATTATTGTTGAGAACTTGTTTGGAAAGTTTTAGAGTTAGTTTGGAGCATTTTTCATGTTTTTAAAGGCAAAATAGTAGATAATAAGGAACAAAATGATAGCTCAATATGGTGTCATTTTATCTTTGTTTCCCAACGAGTTAAACGGCGGGTGACTTAGCCTTCAAAGGCATCGTTTAACTCCCCATGTGGTGCCATTTACTCCCTGTGTTCAATGGCTACTTTCCTCTTTTAGGTTTTTATTTCTTGTCTTCACTCTAATGATTATTTGACACTTTTAAACCCTTCTTAAGCATCTAGACACTATATATATCCACTAAAAAATTATTTTTGACTCTCTAGACACTCTAAAAACATATCAAACCTCCTAAATCTCTAAAAAACCTGAAGTTGCCACTCTTTTACTACATATACTTTCAATCATCTATTTTTTGCCTTATTATGTCTTTGGTGTGTGAAATTGTTTCTAATTTCTTTCTTGAGTGTTTAAGAGTTTATCTTATCTATATTTTACAATATAGAGAGGCTATTTCTTCATATTAAAGCTAGAACTCCTTCATCTATTAGAACTGTCTCTGTTGAGTCTATTCTGTCTTGAATCTTGATTTTAACTAATAAAATCAGTTCCTAAAATCATGAGATTACAGTTTTCAGTTTACTTAAGCCATCTAGATTGTGTTTGAACTTTTTTTTTTCGATTTTTAGGGGCTTGTTTAAGTTATCTTTGAGCTTGAACATTCAAATACTTCATGATAGCTTCTATTTTCACTGGTTCGGGTTTAATTCTGATTTCAACCTGCTTAATCAATTTTTTTATGTGTGTTATTATTATTTCTAGTTTTTAAGTTCTTAGGAGTTAGAAAAATCATAGCCTCGAATTTTTTGTTGATTATTTCATCATTCATACATCAAAACTATTTAGTTTTTTATGTTCTTCATTTAATCATGAATTTCATGATTTAAATCAGTTTTTGGGTGAATACATTTATTTTGTTTAGTTCACATAAGGTGTTATAAGTTCTCTGTAATTTTTATTTTGATTTTTAAGCATTTATATTTGTGTTTTAAGTTGAATTCATATAGTGCTTAAATTGTCCAGATTTTGTGCTTAACTCATTTTGATCATATTGCATATATATATACATGTTTTTGGTGTATAATTTCTATCATACTAAGTTTATTTAAGCTTTCAAGATTGTCATCATTCACTCGTATCATTTATTGAAAGCTAGAGCTCTTAGTTTAATTGTGCATTGAGTGAAACATCTTTTAAGGTGTATTTGGTTACTTGAATTTGGGGGTATTGATTCATTTGGATATTTTTGAGTTGTAGAGGCTTCTATTTGCCTTGAAAAGAGTTATTAAAGGTTACTCTTCACCTTCAAAAAGAATATTGAGTCTTGTATAGGGTTACTCTTCACCCTTGGAAAGTAAGATTGTAAAGGTTACTCTTCATCTTATAAGAAGATTGTACTTGTTTTGTTTGATTAGTGAAAATCATCCAACAAGTAGTTAGAAACAAGACGTAGCCTATCTTTGGAGTAGGTGAACTTTTATAATTTCCTTGTGTTTCTTTTTTTTCCTTAACTCCTTTACTTATTGTTAGTTGTGTGGTTTGAATTTTAATTTATTATATTCTTTTTGGAATTTGCATTTCCATATCATCGTAGTTTAAACTTTGGTTTAGTGATTGCATTTAGATTCCAACTGGTTTACGTTGCAAGTTTTAATTAGTAAAAAGTTTTTAAACACCTAATTCACCCACCTATTAGGTGCCATAAGGCGTACAACCTTCCTCACGATATCATTCATTTCTCTCAAGTGTTTAATGGTTAATATTTCACTCAAACTCCCTATCGAAAACCATACTATCATAGACTTGGTAATACATCAATTCTCCTCTACATTAATTACAGCTATTATAGATCAAGAAGGACTTTGCTTTGAGTTGTAATGTGGCTAGGGTTAAGGCTGGTCAAAAAAGGGGAAAAGATTTCATCATAAGCATGCATATAGCACTAAATGAACAAAGGGATAATTACATAGATTTATAAGAAACACGCATATATAAACTACTACTCCACACTTATTGATGCTACTAAAACATTTTTTCTTTTTCTTTTCTTTTCTTTTAATTTTTTTCTTTTTTTTTTTATAATAATGAAGAAACAATGAACAAAATAACAACTAAGTATAATGTGCTCTAAGAGTAGAAGTACCACTAAACTCGTCTTAGAAAAAAATGTAACCAAAAATCCCAAACTAATGCATCATTTAGTACTCTACTAAACTTATAAGTGGGTAAGCTATTAGGGTTTGTGCATTTTAAAATAGGTTGATTTCAAGAAATAAAAGGTTAAAGGCTCAACGGGGGTGGCAAGGGATAATAAAAGGGTAGGTCATTTAGGCCAAGGGGGTTAACATAAAAAAGGCCTTAATCATTTCTATCTAGCATGCATCCAGTAATTTAAACTTATTCAAAGAAAGTTCTGAAGGTAATTACCTAAGAAAGCATCACACAAACAAGGAAATTAAATGACTATAGAATGAAGTCATAAAGGCTCAATTCCTCATATAGGCTCAAATGAATATCCATTATGCTTTTACACACTACCCCATTGCTCAAGTTTCAAGTTATGAGTAAGCTTATGCAACCAACTAATTTCATCACTCAACATGGTTTACTCTCTACTTAAGTAACCTATTCCAAGTTCATGCATGCATTCAATCTTATTCCAACTAGCATGATAGAATCTCATGACAACACATTCAAAATGATTCAAGAGTGGTTCCATTGCTTACACAAAACAACATAAAACAACACCCTAACATGCCTATAACATGCATTCTAAATAAAAAAATGCAAACACAAATGCAAAGACTACCTCTCCATGCTTGAACAACACATTGTCCTAAAAAAGGGAAACACCCCAAAACCAACAAATAACACAATGAAATATTAAACACATAAGCAACAAACAACGCAAGAGATTAAGGGTAAGAAGGGCTTATGGTGCTCGAGCGATATAGAGGGCGCGTCCTTCCTTGGTGCCATAACAAACAAAACCTTTCTCCTCCCTTCCTTTAGTCCTCAAACAAGCTATGATGCATAAAAAATCTTTAAGAAATCATTAAGTCACCTAAATAATAAGAGATTTAAAGGGAAAAGAAGCTGCAAAACAATCAAAACCTAAATCAAAGAAAACACACAAAACTTAACAAAGAAAAAAAACTAAAAACAAATATGCTAAGTTAAGGTCATTAGCTTGACCATCATCAATTTAATCAATCAAAGGGAAGAAACTACTCCCTTTTGAATTAAAGGAAATTCTCAAAGATACAACTTGCCATGATGCCCAAAAGTCTTAAACGTTGTTCTCTTAAAGCCTTTCACTCCAACTGCCCTATGCTTGCAAATATGAGCCAACTCAAATGGTCCTTTCCCCCTAGATTTGAGTTTATAGGGAATCAACTTTAACTTTTTGCTAATCTTCTTCTTACCTTAACTAACCTCTTATCTTATTGTAAGGTTACATTGATAGAAGTACTAATGGGTAGTTGTTTTCCTATACCTAAAAAGGCACACTCAAAATGTAGAGGTAAGGATTGTAACTTAAGCACGGGTGATGTCAGAAGGGAAAATAGGGTAAGGGCATTTGTTTTTCTTAAAGTTTCTAGCCCGCTCACCCAACTTCTCCTCCTTCCTAACTCCTTCGTCATCTTTCAAATTTAATTTTCCCTCATGTTTCATCTCTTGTGTCTTTCCACACTCATCAATCACATTTAACTTCATGCAAGTATTTCTTTTCACTAGATCTTTCAACTTCTTACCCATGTTAGATACTATTCACTCATCACCAATGCAAAGGACTAATATTCCTTTATAGATATCAATCAATGCCAGTGTTCATAAAAGTTCTACCAAAGATTAGTGGGAAAATACTATCCTTCTCAAAATCAAGCACCACAAAATCAATTGGAATGAAGAACTCATATACTTTGATGGGCATATCTTCCACCCATCTGAATGGTTTCCTTATTATTTGATCAACTAGTTGTATAAGCATGAAAGTTAACTTGACCTCACCTAACCCTAATTTCCTAAAAATAGATAAATGCATCAAGTTAACAATTACTCCTAAATCATATAAACATGCAAAAAATTCCAAGTTACCAACAGTACAAGGGATATTGAAACTCCCTGAATATTGCAACTTGGACGACATGTGATTGGTGATGAGTGAGTTACAACTCCTTGTTAATTTTTCTTCCCAAGTTTGCTTATTGGTTAGGATATCCAGTAGAAACTTACCATACTTGGGTATATTCTATAAGGCATCTATAAATGACAACTTCTGCACCTTCTCAAAGAACTCAGAAACTTTTGCAGCTGTTGAATTCGGTTGGAACCTTTGTAGGTAAGGGATCTTTAGTTTATACGATGATGGTGGGATGTAGGGATTCTCCTCTTCCTCTTCTTCTTCCTTCTCTTCCACTTTATCTTAGCTCTCCTCTTTTGAGCATTCAACCTTCTCCATTGGATCCTTTTCTTCCTTTCCCACGATAACTTTGATGACCGCCAGTTACTCCTTTGGATTTGGACTCAGTAGTTCTTGGAAAGCTACCTGCACTTCTAAAAGACAAAGCATTAGTAAGTTGACTTACTTGTGCCTTCAAGTTATAGGTGGATGAAGCGTGGTTCTTCACAATCTAGTCAAACTTTTCCTCCATCCTCTTTTGATTCTCCTCTTAGCTTGCAAACATCCTCTTCTGATTTTCTTCTTAACTTGCTAGTTTGGAGCCCAAGACATCCATTATCTTTTCCATCTTATTGAAATCCAAGAGGTCCTTAAGGTCTTACTTGGCCACCTACATTGTTAGTACTCTAAGAAATATTTGGTGATTTTTTCACTTCGAATTATAAGTGTTAGAGTATGGATTGTTACCTCTTAGTTACACCTCCATGTAGTTTACCTACTCAAATCCACGTGATTCTATTAAAAAAAAATCAGTTGTGTCATCGTTGCCCTACCCACATAATTCTCATCTAAGTTGCACATTTTTAATAGAAGAGGAAGATGTACCTTGGAAGTTGCTTAATTGCTTGGTGAGGGTTGAAATTTATGCTTGAAAAGATGTCACTGTGTCTATTGGAATCATCCCCTTCTACTCCTTTAATCCTTGCTTGCTGATCTCATTTACCCATATGCAACTGTTACTTGCCAACTCTTCCAAAAGGTCATGACCTACATCTATTGTTTTCCTCATTAAGGACCCTCCTATAGCTGCATCTATGGTTCCTTTTGTTCTTTGAGTCACACTACTGTAAAAGGTTTGTAGGAGGAACTCCCTTGGAATATTGCAATGTGGGTAGCTCCTTTGTAATTCTTTAAATCGCTACCAACCCTTATATAATGACTCCCCATCACCTTATTGAAAATTTGTGATCTCTTTGATAATTCTTGTAGTTTTAGCGAGTTAAAAATATTTGGCTAGGAAGGCTTGAGCTAATTGCTCCCATGTAAGGACATATTCGAGGTTGAGGGAGTTCAGCTTGCTCTCTCCTTCAATGTGAAGGGGAACATTCTCATCTTAACGGCATCATCAGACATCCATTGAATTAAAAAGTATCACAAATCTCCAAAAAAATTAGCAAGATGGGTTTTGGGATCTTCATTAGCCAACCCATAAAACTACACACTGGATTGAAGTATATTGAGGAGTGCTGGCTTGATCTCAAAGTTATTAGCTTGAACTGTAGGCCTTGGAACGCCTTGAGGATTGAAACACGACCTTATGAAATTCATCAATATCCTGTCAGCTCCTCCTTACTCTCCTTCTTCTTTTATATTTCTTTGTATATTTTCTTGACACTTAGGTCTTCTTAGTCTCCTCTCTTGTCAATTAATGTCAGAAAAATCTTTGTCAATTACTTCGTCAGACCTTCTCGTTGTGTTCATGCACCTACAAATATACTAGGACAAGTATAAAAAACTTTTAAATTAAAGTCACTTAAACTAAACAAGATGCTAAACAAAACAATCCTTGGCAACAATCCCAAAAACTTGTTGATGAGTTCCAAAACCAAACCACTAGTTTTACACTTTAAACCACAATCATACTGAATGTAACTTGTAGTAAAGAGCGGATATTGATCCCACAAAGATTGTAGCTTAGGCACCACTTAATTTAGGTTATGCTTTGTTCAAAATCCAATTTCAATTAATAAAAAACTGAGAAATAAACTAAATCAAACAACTATCAATGAAAAAATAATAGAACAAAAGTGTAGAAATTTTGGATTTCAAGATTTAGGATTAAAAATCACTTTCTCCCAAACTTGTCTCCCTCACACCTTATTGATTGAATTATGCTTCACCTAAAATGTCCTAATATTTCAATTACCCTCTTTCAAGGTATAATTAAATGTCCCTAGCCAAATTAAATGGAATTGATTAAGCAATCTCTTAATCTATAAAACCAGTCCATCAATTTAACTAGTTGTGAAGCTATCCTATAGGTAATTAACTAATTAGCCAAGATCTCTCTCTAACAAAACAATTAACTTAATGAATGCAGGTCTATAGGGTACAACTCTCATTGTATAGACCTACAGAAATTACCCAACTCAATTTCTCAATATATTGCAAGGTCTAAGCTCAACATTCATCAAAAGCATCATTCATTCAATTCAACAAGATAGATGTTCAACAAGTAGTTCAAAAGTAATGTCTACAATAATCTTAGCCACTCATAATGTCAACAACATCCTCATCAACCACAAAATCCATAATAAATTGCTTGAAGAGAAAAAGAAATAAAAACTAGATGAAGTAAGCTTCTCCTCTTCTTTACCCCAAATTTGTGTCTTAATGTGCTTCTTGCCAAAAATGAAGGGGGAATGTTTTTGTTCTCTAGGTGGCGGCTCCTAGGGTTGTGTGCGCTTTTATATGACATGTCAAGTCACAAAACCCTAAAAATAAATGAAACTTGAGTGGATTCTGACTTCAATTATTCCTATGATCGTTGGATGTTGTGCTCTAGCTCCTCTACTTCTTTTCTCTTCTCTTGGCCTCTAACTCAATCACAAAGGTGGTCATGCTTCACACTTATGCCAAAATGATCAATTCTTACCCCAAACCAACGCCAAACTTGAAAGAACAACAATGATGATCATGCTAAACAAAAAGATACACACAATAAGTCCTAAAACACAACAATATTAAGCTATCATGCAAGAAACGCATGGCAATTTTCTTAGGAAAACACACACAAATGCCCAAATATCAAGACGTAGCCTATCTTTAGGGTAAGTGAACTTCTTTAACAAACTGTGTGTATTTCCCTCTCTTCTCTACTCTCTTTACTTATCACGTACTGTGTGTTATCATTTTTGCATTCACTCTTGCAAATTTCATTAAATCAAATTAGTTAGGTATTAAGTTTAATCTCGAAAGAAAGTTTTGTTTTTTAATACTCAATTCACTCCCCCTCTTGCTTAGGGCTTACACTTTAGGATGCCTTAGGACTTATCTCCTTTAGAGTGGTTGCTGAATTGTGGCTTGTTAAGGCTTAAAAGACCTAAAAATCACCAAATTAGGTCAAGGGGACATAGCTCACAAGATTTCCCATTGCCTAGGCTAGGAAGTGTAGTAGAAGCTAGAAATTTGGCTCAGGCCATGGCCCTTAGGCAGTAAGACCCACGACCTTAGGTCGTAGTCTTTTATTGGAATTTCCAACTTCTACCACCCTTCAGTCATTTCCTTATATCTACTTCTCTGCTTATCCTTTAGCCATGAAATTTGGTATAGAGCTTCTTCAAATGATGTTCTTGCATTCCAAATGAAGGCCATAACAATTTGAACTCCATAAGTGCATCTAATGTCTCACCAAAGTTACCTACACTAAAGTTGATGTTTGTTTGAGTTTTTCTTGTTTTTTTGTTAATGCACTCTTCATGGCTTGTCACATAGCCTTAGAATTTGGTATAGAGCTTCCTCACTTGATTTTCTTGGATTTCAGATTGACTCCACACCCTTTGCAATCCCAAAAGTTCATCAAATGGTTCTCCAAAGTCCTATGAAATGTGATAAAAACCATGAATGAAAGTAACATCACATTTAAGGATTTTAATTAGAATTGCATGAAAATCACATGAAATTGTATTTAAAACTTGTCCTAAAAAAAACTAAACCATGCCTAAAATATGTATGTTTTAAGCACTATTATTTAGTTAATTTACTTTTAGAATTAGGCTTACCTTATCTTGAGTCCCTACTTTGTGAGGGTATCTTCTCCTTTAAAATTTTATTAAACCTCCTTATAAGTAAAGCCATATCTTCATCATCACTTCCACTTACGAACGCTTCATCATCATTATGAACCTCCTTTGATACCTGGAATACCATTTTTTCTTCCTTAAGAGGGCTCTTCTCCTCTTTCATCTCTTTTAGTCTCATCTCATAGGTCAAGAGTAATCTAATTAATTCTTCGAAGGGGAGGATGTTTAAGTATGTAGCTTGTTAGATGGTCGTTACTTTAACCTTCCATGTATTTAGTAATGAACTAATTATCTTGCTTACAAGTTCATTATTAGTGTAGGTCATTCTTAGACCTTTAACAGTGTTTATGAATCTAGTATACATGGAGGATATACTATCATCATACAACATTTAGAAGAGTTCATATTCATGGATTAACATGCTTACTTTACTCTCCTTAACATGATTGGTTCCTTTATGGTTTACCTCTAATGTATAACAAATTTCATGTGAAATTTCATACATTCATACTATATTAAACTCATTCCTACTTAAGGATATAAAATGATATGTGTACATATTTATTATTTAGAGAAACTAATATTTTATCATTATTATCTCACTACTCTTTTGTCTTAGTCACCTTTTTATATCCTATAATTTTAGTAGTTATATGAGGTCCATTAGATACTATTTTTCATAAGTCTACATTCTTGAATAATAGGAAAAATCTCATTCTAGTTTTCTAATATAAGTAGTCATTGCTATCAAATTAAGATGCCTTACTTATGTTTTGACTTTCTAGGCAAGCAAAAGGGACAAATATATTCATATGAGTCATTTTATAATCTTTACTCACTAATTTTCTAGAATTAAACCTATATGAGACCTAACTTTAATACCACTTATTAATCCTAAATGACACATAAAGTGGAGGGAGGGGGAGAGGGATGAATTAGGTTTCCTAAGCTTTTTTAAGTTAATTGTACCTAATTACACTATCCCTTTAAAACTTGTGTAGAAGTTTAATAAATTATATAAAGTAATATGCAATAAAATAAATGTGAAATTAAAAGAGTATAGTAAGAGGGGTATTACTCTTCAATACCTTGTTGGGTGTTTCACTATCAACAAATGTCACTTATATAACTCTTAATCCCTTTTTAAAAGGCTTTAGGATAACCTTTACAACTACACAAGTTCACAAACTCAAATCCTTCAAAAATACACTTAAAATATCCCTCACTTGATCCTTATAAAGTATTTAAAGAGGACTTACAAAAGACTACTTTAAGAATGATGCAAAATACCAAGCACTCAAGCATCACAAAACTTATCAAAACTTTATAAAACAACACTTTAAATGCCTCAATTTACTTGTATGTATATAATGTAATTTATATAGGCCTAAAATTTTTAGTCTAGGTTTAAACTTAAGCATCTATGACTATTACTGTTACAACAAGTTGAATATATAGCATGAGTTTAGGCATAAGCTCAAGTATTTAAGACTAGGCTTACTATGATGAGTTAAAGATATGACACAAGTATAGGTCTATGCTCCAGCCTCAAGTGATTTTTCTAAATGTATCAAAAGACCAAACTATTTATTAATGTTCAAAACATTTAAAGAATTAAATTACTGATCAAGAATAGATTTAGATTAAATTCTTAAAGTTTAAGATTATTTTTAATATTAGTTAAAAATAAGGTTTTAAGATTAAATATTGATCTTTATTAAAATAGCTTCAAATTTAGTTTTTAAAGCATACTAAAAATGTACTTTGGATGATTGAAAAAAAATCAAGAAGTGTTCCTTAAAAAGATAACCTTGAAATGGTCAAGTTTTATAAAAAAAATATCATTTAACTAAATGAAAGTCAACTGGAGATCAATAATTTTTTTTAATTCTTTTAAAGAAAAAAGGTTAATCAACCAAGTGGAAGTTAACTTATCAAAAAAAATTATATTTTTCTAAAGAAAAAGAGGTTAATTATATGATTGGAAATCAGTTGACCAATAAACTATATCATTTCAAATAGAAAGACATTATTGTTCACTCAATCTAAACTCAATTACCTAGCTAGGTAATTTTAATATATACTAAGATCTAAGGTTAATAATTAAGTAAAGGTCAATTTTTTAAAGTTGTACATAATATGCAATAAAAGTTTATTTTATAGTTTAAAATTTTCTAGTTTATGTATAATTGTCATTTAAAGGATAGGACTCTTTAATCTCATTTTTGAGTTGATAGAAGTAACAAAATGAGTTATTATGTGAGCATTGCACATGATAATTAATTGCAAAATATTTTAAAAGAAAAATTTTAAATTAAACATTAATTTATAACTTGGTTGAGAAAAGTGTTGAACCAAAGAGTGGTTCCAACCTTGTTTTGACGGTGATAAGTATTTTCTACTAACGTATTTATGGAGTTTGTTATAAATAAAGTTAAAGAAAATAAGTCTTGAAGTGTATGGTGAAGATTTGAAATGCATGGTTGTGGAGCCTTATAGTTAAAGAGCATATTTGAGAGTTTTTGTTAAAAAAATATGAAGTTGAAGACCATCTTGATAACGAGAGAAGCATTGGAGATGGAATTATAGATTGAAGATAGAATATCAAGTTTAAGAGTAGAATTTGATAGGCTTATGTGTAAGTTGTTTTATAAGTTTTTCTTAGTCTTACTATAGTGTTGAAAGGGCTTAATTATGCATACGCATTCATATTTAATATTTGCAATAAAGGATACATAATCAAGAGGTGTTATTTGTGCTTAATGTATGTGAAAATCCTCTTGATATTTGGTTAAATTCATGTAATGTATTGCATGAGTAGATAGATTGAATGAATTGAATAAATGATGAATGGATGAATAAATTAGTATGATTAATGACTTTGTATAGTTATAATTAAGTCTTAGGCTACATGAATTAAATTGACGTTGTATGGTTTCAAGTTGATTTGGATATACATGGGATTGTATATGATAAGATAGATGAAATTGATTAGGCTAAATTATTAAAAAATTTTGGTAAGATGATTGAATTTAGTTATGTTTAATTGTGAAATCGATGTTATGATATATTAGGTTGGTGTTGTTTTTTATCTAAGTTTAATTTCGATTGGATTTAGAGTTGCTTGTACTGAATGGTAAGGATCGGTTGACCGAACTGTTGGAAGTTAAAGATCGATCACTTGAATAAAGAGATCGGTCAACCAAATAGATAAATATTAAAGATTTATAGGATTGGAATATATTCAGTTTTCATATGCATTTAGATATGATTTCAATCCTATTTTATTGTTTAAATGCTTAAGTTATCTTCGTTTTGCAATTAATGTTAGGTTAGATGTGTTTATGTACATTTGGTACCAAAAAGGAGGAAGATAAGTTAATCCAGAGCAAAATGTTGATAAAGTGTAGTAGTCCCTGTTGAAAAAGAATCGATCGACCGAATGCAAGGATCGACCGATATACACTTTACACAGACAATAAACAACAAACCGTCATTTTATCCAGTGAATAAAACCTAATAAAGATGGATATAAAAGACTAAAAAGAGGAGGAAGCTGATAGTTCTTATCAAGCAGAGAATAGTTTCTAGTCTTAATTTCTTTATAATTTTCCTTTGTTCTTAATACTCTTAAGCTTTCTTTAAAGTTTTTGGTTTAGATTTCATTTTTTTGCTTAATGATTACGATACTCTTTTGGTTTTCCAGATTGCTTAATTCATTGGCAGAGATTATTTGAGGTTTTCATATAGTATTTTTGGATTTACTTAGTTTTAGATATTTGGATGAGTTGTTTTAGGGATTTAGAGTTGATATTTTATGAATAATGGATGGTTGGTGATTATATTTGAATGAGCAAAATTGATTTATGAATTATGAGTAAATTTTATATGCTTAATCCTTTGTTTTAAGTTTCTTTGAGTTATTGTTAATTTTCCAGCTTTAATCATTTTATTTTAAATATGAAACTTTTTTATTTGACATTTAAGTGGATTAATTTTAATATGCGTGACTAATTTTCTTAGGGGTTTGGCGATATCAAAAGGATGAAAGGATGGAAATTGTGAGAATGGAATTGAACTTGTCTTGAAGTGGTACTTGTATCTCTAGGTTGATTTAGGATTTAGGATAAATGACATGAATTAGGAACTACTTATAGGTTTGATCACCATTTAGATAACTTTCTAATTTAAAGACTAGGGATGAGCGTGTAACACATAATAGTCTATAGTGATTTTCGAAAGTAGTAATAGGTTAATTAATTTATCAGGATACTTAATCAATTAATATGGAATCTCATACCTTTAGGTTACACCTTTCAAACTTATGAGTAGGTGACCTAAGTTAGTCTTTTCTTAGTACTTAATTCATCTTCACTATTAAATCTAGAGAGTTTGTTCTAGGCTATAGATAGGGAGAGGGACATTTCTATAGCTTATTAGACTTTCTGAGTTAGAGGAACTGAGGGCTTGAAAGCTTATTCGAGCCTATAGGCTAGCACTAAGACTAGAGTACATTCTATTTAGATTTAAGGATCATTGAATATCCTAGATTCCTAAAGATATCTCAAACCCATCTTTTGCTATTGTTATTTATCTTTATATATATATTTTGAATTTGTTCTGTTATTTGATATTATTGTATATTACTTGTTTAGTTTCCATCATTTCAAGGTGTTATCTTTTATCTTGTTCACAACATTAGAAATAACAATTACATCTCAGCTCTCTGTGGTTCGACCATATCTTTCCATTTATTGCATAGTTTGGTTGTTAAGAAATTTATTATTTGGTAGTTGTTGATAGTCTATCAAATTTTTAGTGTCGTTGCTGGGGAGTTGACGTTTGTTACTTATTGTTTCTAATGTTGGTTTATTTTTTTTTATTGTTGACCTTGTTCATCTTATTTCCTATTTTTCATGTTCCAAAGCCCTCTAAAGCATACAAGATTGCGGAAATTCATTAAGGAGAACAGAGGCTCACTTTTATCTCCAATTAACTCTTTGTTATTTTCTCCTATTACAGGTTATACATAGCTTCAACATTCTGAGCGTATTCGACATCTTCACATCTCTGAGACTGACAGTTCCTCCTCGTCCATAGAGGAAGTTGTAATAAATTTAGACGAGCCCCTAGAAGTTGTTGAAAACCTGATTATGAAATTAGATCGGTTCTAATATGTGCTTTGCCTATCTTTACAAGTTTTCGAGACAATGGCTTATTGGGATCTGGCTACATCATTGACCTGAACATTGCATGTTTGAGGATGAAGCCAGCTAGTGTCATGGTAGATTAGATGAAGTTGAAAGCCTTTCCTTTTGCCTTGGCAGATGTAGCTAAGGAGTGGCTCTATGATCTACCGGTTGGTTTGGTTACTACATGGGACCAAATGCATCAATTCTTCCTTGAAAAGTACTTTTCATTGTCTAGGGCAACCAATATTCCCAAGGAGATTTATGGCATCCGACAAGATGGAGGAGGGTCACTTCATGAATACTGTAAGCATCTCAAGAAGCTGTGCAATAGTTTCCTGAATCACCAGATAAGTGAACAACTTCTTATTCAATATCTTTATGAAGGACTAATGCCTATGGACAGAAACATAATAGATGTAGCTAGTGGCAAAATGTTCGTTGATAAAACACTAGCTGAGGCTAAAAGACTGATAGAAAATATGGCGTCTAATTCTTAATATTGGGGTAGTGGGAACAATGTTCCATCCTCTACACCCAAATCAAAGGATGCTGCTATCTCAAAGTTGTAGCAACAAGTCGCAACTCTTATATCCTTGGTGGAGCAAGCCATTATTGGAAAAGGGAAGACCAAGGTATGTGAGCTTTTTATTTGGTCATGCTACTAATTCATATCCTATAAAGCACCCCAGGATCAACAACAAGGGTATGATCCCTACACCCCTACATATAATCCGTGGTGGTAGGATCATCCCAACTTACATTATGGAGGAAATCAACAAGGAAGTGGAGCCAATTTCAGGCCTCCTCATAGGTTCCATTAGCAACACCTATGACCTCCTCCACCTCTAACACCGCAAGCTGTAGGTATGTCTTTATATGAGATTGTGAAATTTTTAGATACTAGCACTTTATAGTTTCAATAGGAGACAAGGAGTGGCATACAACATTTGGAGACTTAGATGAACCAGCTAGCAGAAACAATCAGAAAGTTGCAAACTCAAGTCTCCAACTGACTTCCTAATCAACTGGAGAGAAACCCAAGAGAGAATGTGTCTGCTATCTTCATGAGGAGCGCTAAGCAAGAAGAGAAGAAAGAGTTAGAAAAGAAGGAGGATTCGACATCTATTCAGGTATGTGGTATGAACTGTATTAATCCTCACCATATAAAAGTCCCCTTTCCTAGTAGGTTAGCAAGGAGAGAAGATAAAGTGGAGTTGAAGGAAAAGCAAAGGGAGAAGAAGGAGCAAGAGGAGAAGAAAGAGAAAGAGCACAAAATTTTGGACATTTTTTGCAACATAGAGGTAACTAGACCTCTACTTGAAGCTACCACGCAATTTGTGAAGGAGTGGAGCATGTAAAAGAAGAAGGAGGATGAAGCAAAGGCAAATGTGAGGGTAGAAGTTTCAATAATTCTACCAAGAAAGTTTCCACCAAAACATGGTGATCTTGGTATATTTTCTATATGTTGCACAATAAACAACATGAGGATTGATGAATGCATACTAGACCTAGGAGCTTCTGTTAACATAATGCCATTATTTATTTTTAAAGCTCTTAAGTTAGGATCTTTGAAAGCTACTCGTGTTTTTCTGCGCTTAGCTGATGGCTCTATCATTTTCCCCAAATGGGTCTTTGAGGATATCTTGGTGCAAGTTTAGGATCTTAGATTCCCTATAGACTTCTATGTTGTAGACATGCAGGATGAAGAGTCTTCCATTCTATTGGGAAAACCATTTTTGTGTAAGGGACAAGTCATCAAGTTCAACATTTCAAAAGATATGCAATATTAAGCTGATTCCGAGCTAGTTACAAGGGTGGATGTAGCTAACTCACTCACTCATTCATGCCATACTCATGCATAGTTCCAGGTTCCTTTTTATGTAGTTTGAGGTACGAACAAATAAGGGTCGAGCTTGTGACCTTAAACAAACACTTGTTGGGAGGCACCCCAACATTATTCTTTCATTTTGTTTTTTTCTGCTTCAATTTTTCTTATTGCTTTTATTTTAGTACTGTATTTGTTTTTTGTCTGTTTTGTTTCTAAGAATGTGAGAACGAAGTTGTGATCTTTGCTTTCAAATCATTGCGGCCTCTTTGATTCAGGAGAGTCCTTCTGTTCTCATCCCCTTACTTGTGCTTTTATTGATTTTAGGACATTGGGGACAATGTCCCATTTAAGTGTGGCATTGGTACCAGTTTGAAAATTTGTGAAAACTTTGAATTTGTGCACTTGAATTGCGATGATGAATGATGAATTTGAACTAGGAAATTATGTCATAGTAGTTAGACTGAGAATTGAGTTGTGTGCTTGAATTTAGATTAGGCAACTTGATAGGAAGGTGAATCATGTAGATTGATTGAAGTAATTAGTTAGATAAACCTAGTCAATAACTAATACTTTAGAGATTAGGCGATATATAAAATTTTAATGGATTTTCATATAAAAACATGTGAGATTTTGAGCTCATATGAATTCATTTCATAGTCATTCTATTTCTTTATTGTGTGATGCTCCCCTAGGAAGCTTACCTTCAGAACTTGCATTGAACCAGTTTGAAACTGTGAGTTGCATGCTATATGGAAATGATTAAGGCCTTCTTTATTTTAAAACCCTTAGCTTAAATGACCATCAACTCAATTTTCCCTTGCAAAACTCTTTGAGCCTTTGACCCTAGTTGTTTCTTTATTAAACATCTTACATTGAAACCTAAAAACCCTTTAGCTTTACCTTGTCACAAGTTGAATGAAGTACTAGGTAAGCATTTGATATCTATGATTTTAGGACTTTTGTTTTTTATTGTATTCTGAGATATTTTGATAGGTACTTTTACTCATATGTTTATTGATATATGTTGCTATTGTTTTCTCTTATTTTTAGCTTTATTCAAGTAAAAAAAAGAATAAAATAAAAGAATAAAAGGAATAAAATATAGTACCATTGGTTAGTAATAAGTAGTTGTAGTCTTGTGTGTTCATTTGTTCATCTCAGAATTTGTATTTGATTGTCCCTTTTACTTAGTGATTTATTACTACTTGTAATTAACCCCTTGCCCTTTTTACCTTACCTTGACCCAAACCCCATTACAACTAAGTAAAAGCCATTTTTGAATCATAATGACATATAATCTATATCGTAGAGAATTGGTAAATCTGCAAGCCGATGCTAGTGTAGTCTCTTAAAAGGAGTCTTGAGTGAAACACCAACCTTAAACACTTTAGTGAAATTAGTGAATTCCGTGAGGAAAGCCCATCGTAATTTTATGTTTGCCTTTGATCAATAGTTTCTACCTTTGACTTTATTTATATGCATTGACGAAAAGATTATGATATATGTAGTAGTCGATGCTTGAGTTTGTCAAAGTTTAAAGGATTGCATGCACTTAATTTTTTATGAAAATGAATTGACATAATATCTTAGTTGTATTTAAATTGCTTGAGGATGAACAATAGTTCAAGTGTGGGGGTATTTGATAGGATTGGAATATATTAAGTTTTCATATGCATTTATATATGATTTCAATCCTATTTTATTGTTTAAATGCTCAAGTTATCTTCGTTTTGCATTTGATGTTAGGTTAGATATGTTTATGCACATTTGGTACCAAAAAGGAGGACTATAAGTTAATTTGGAGCAAAATGTTGACAAAGTAGTCCCTGTTGAATAAGGATCAGTCGACCAAAGGTAATACATCAGTACACCGAATGCAAGGATTGGTTGACCGATGTATTCTTTAAGCGAACATTAAACAACAGACCGTCATTTTATCCAACGAATAAAATCTAGTAAAGGCATATATAAAAGATGAAAAAGAGGAGGAAGCCAACAGTTCTTATCAAACAGAGAATAGTTTCCAATGTTAATTTTGTTAGAGTTTTCCTTTGTTCTTCGTACTTTTAAGCTTTCTTTTAAGTTTTTAGTTTAGATTTCATTTTTTGCAGATTGAATACGTGATTCTTTTGGTTTTCCAGATTGCTTAATTCATTAACAGAGATTATTTGAGGTTTTCAGATAGTATTTTTAGATTTACGTAGTTTTATATATTTGGATGAATTGTTTTAGGGATTTAAAGTTGATATTTCATGAATAAAGGATGGTTGGCGATTATATTTGAATGAGAATAATTGATTCATGAATTATGAGTAAATTTCATATGCTTAATCCTTTGTTTTGAGTTTTTTTAGTAGTTATTAATTTTCCAGCTTTAATAATTTTATTTTAAATATGAAACTTGTTTATTTGACATTTATATGGATTAATTTTAATATGTGCGGCTAGTTTTCTTAGGGTTTGACAACATCAAAAGGATGAAGGGATAGAAATTATGAGAATGAAATTGAACTTGTCTTGAAATGGTACTTGTATGTCCAAGTTGATTTGGGATTTAGGATAAACTACATGAATTAGGAACTACTTATAGGTTTGATCACCCTTTATTTAACTTTCTAATCCAAAGGCTAAGGTTGGGTATGTAACATGTAATATTCTATAGTGATTCCTGAAAGTAGCAATAGATTAATTGAATTTGTCAGGATACTTAATCAATTATTCTAGAATTTCATATCTTTACGTTACACCTTCCGATCTTATAAGTAGGTGACCTAAATTAGTCTTTTCTTAGTGCTTAATGCATCTTCACTATTAAATCTAGAGAGTTTGTTCTAGGTTATAGATGGGGATAGGGTCATTTCTATAACTTATTAGATTTGTCTAATTTAGAGGAACTGAGGGTTTGAGAGCTTATTCGAGTCTATAAACTAGCACCACAGCTAGAGTACCTTATATTTAGATTCAAGGATTAATGAATATCCCAGATTCTCGAACATATCTTGAACCCATCTTTTGGTATTATTATTCCTCTTTATATTTGTTTTGCAATTTTTCTGTTATTTGATATTATTGCATCTTAGTTGTTTAGATTCCATCATTTCACGGTGTTACCTTTTCTCTTGTTCTCAACATTAGAAATAATAATTGCATCTAAGGTCTCTGTGATTCGACCCTACCTTGCCATTTACTACATAGTTTAGTTTTTAGGAAATTTAATATTTGGTATTTGGAGATAGCCTATAAAAAAAATTCAATCGAATGAGGAAATCAGTCGACCGAACAAATAATATTGAAGATCGGTCGACCGAATTATTGTATTGATCAACCGAATACTGCAAGTTGGCAAATGAACATTGGACAGTGGCTAGTTTTGTAACGGTAAAATGATTTAATGAATATGAACATTGGGAAATGGCTATAAGGTCTTGAAATGAGTATAAATAGATGTGTTATGTGTGTTTTTAATAAGGAGAAGTGCTACAAGCTCATATACAAGTATCTTGTGTAGTCTTAGAGTATTTTATATGTTTGGTGAAGTTATGCATTCATTCTTATATTAGTGTGAACCCCTAAACACTTTGGTAAAATTAAAAGAGTGACATTTTTGTAAGGTTTGCTTATAAGAAGGGTGAAAATTATAAGTGACTTATTGTAAAGGTTATCCTTGAACCTTGACAAAGAAGAGAGTTTGTGATGTTATTCTTTAGCCTTAGAAAATGGAGTGATAGCTATTTTGTAGCCTTGAAGGGGAGAGTGAAAAGGTCATCTTTGAGCCTTGAAAAAGGATTGTATTTCTAACGTTATAATTTTTGTGGAAATAGTACAAAAATCTCGGTAGTGGTATTGGAGACTAGACATAGAATCAAGTGGATCGCTTCAAACTAGTATAAATCGGTTATGTCTCTATCCCTTACTCTTTCACTTTTTTTCATTGTTTAATTTATTGTTATTCTTCAAGTTGATAAATTAAAATTGTTATTCATCTTCCGCATTTAAATAAATTAGTAAAAGATTAAGTTGTATAACTTAGAAAAAAAAATTGAACACCTAATTCACCCCCTCCTCTTAGGTGCCATATAGGGCTAACAAAAAGAAAAGAATAAAGTTATGGTGTATCATATTTTTCCCTTGTATAGTTTATTTCGTTTTTAGTTGGGATTTAAAAGAACCAATAATTTTGGTTGAATCAAATGTAAGAATTCTTAAATAAATATAAGCAAAGTTGTCTATTGATTCTTTTTCACTTATTTAAGAAAAACATATAATGGATTTGAAAATTTTGAAGATGCCCTAAAGGAGTGGAGAAGGTGAAGCCTTTGCCATTTTTTTGCTAGTTTTAACTACATTGCAAGTATACAGATCGCAACTTATAGTATAATTGATATTGATCCCATGAGGATTGAATCTAGATACCTAACAACTTGAATTCACTTTGTTTAAGGCAAATAAGATGGTAGGAACTTGAAATTAAGTTTAAACTAATGAAATTTGAATGTAAATAATTGTAGAAGAAAGTAAAACAAAGGAGATACTCAATAGTGGAGACTTA
>JAOXYD010000082.1:64670-97342 GCA_028565735.1 Pinacopodium congolense | reverse complement strand
TATTTAATGTTTTTGTGTGGGTTTTGCTTTATAATTGAATATATGTATGTTTTTAGGTTGTAATGTGTTTAATTTCAATTTTCAATCTGTTTTAGGTGTGTTTAATTTTCTATATTAGGTTAATTTGATTGGGCCTTGTGAATTTGGGTGTGATTAGTTGCTAATTAGCTTGAATTTGTGTTAGATTAGATGTTGAATTATGTTTTTTCCTTTGGTGTTTTTAATTTTCCAGCTTTGGGTTTATTATTTTCTAGTGTTTTATTTATTTTTTCAGCCTTTATTTTATTTATTTTAATATGTTATGAGTTTGTTTGATTATTGTTTTAATTATTTTTGTAATGCTTAGCTAGTTTAGTCTTGGGTTGAAAGTTGATGATGGAATTTTGGATGAATAATTGTGAGAATTGACTAGGAATTGAATGGGTTTTATGATTTAGGTTATGATTGAATTAGGATTCCGTATAAATGTCGTGAATTAGGGAATAATCCTTAGGATTAGCTACCTTAGGTGTAATTCCTAGTTCAATTGCTAGGATTGAACTATGTGATACGTAATTGTCCTTGGCAATTTCCACAAGTGGCAATAGGCTAGTTGGATTTGTTAAGATACTTAACATACTAGTCTAAGATTCCAATTCTCTAAGTTATATAGTCTGAGCTTGTGTGACTATGGCTAAGGTTAGTTGTTCCCTAGTGTGTTAAAGTTACTGCGTCATTAAATTTAAAGAGCTTATTTTAGGTTATCTCGTGGTTAGGGGTAGGTTTTCTATCGTATAGGACATATCTAAAGTTGGAAGAACTGAGGGTTTGAGAGCTTGTTCAAACCTATAAGCTAGCATCTTACACCAATCACAACCTATCTATTTCGATGATCAATTATAAGTCTAGAATTCATAATTTATCTTCCGCCCGGCTTTTCGTATTTGTTATTTGTTTCTTGTTTGTTTGATTCTGTTTCGTTGGTTATCTTTAGTATTTAGTTTTAATGTCATTCGATTCCAAGGGTTTGTTTTTATTTTCTTTCCTTTTTGTGCAATATTAGAAATAGCTTTAGCATACCCTATCTCCTGATGGGATCAACCTTAACTTGCCCTAGCTACTTAATTAGGTTAGTTAGGTATTTTATTTTTTGGTAGTCCACAACAGACTCACCAAAATTTTGGCGCTGTTACTGGAGGGCTAGCGCTTGTGTTTTAGCTATTTTTTAGTGTTGTTTTTGTTTTTTTGTTTTTGGTTATCTTGTCTTCTTTTTGTCCTAGATTCACAGATTTTTCTAATTTTCAGATCTTTTAGCAGCAATGGATCATTATTGGCGTGCCTATGAGTTTGATTCTTATTCTCATTATCCTGATAATACATTTGATTCTTTTACTTATAGGTTTGAGCATCAAGTGGAGAATTTCACACCCTTAGTCCCGCAAGTACTGATGAATGATTAACAAGTTAAGGTACGTGAAGTTTGCTCATTTTTGGGTTATACTTTTTGTACATGCCCTATTTTGCAGGATATACAGGACAGATATAATTCTCCACCAAGCTATTATAGAGATCAGTCTTACTTCTAGCGAGAGCCTCCACCTCCACCATTGCTACCACAAGCTATTGGGATGTCATTGGAGGAGATTGTCAGGAGTTTGGCGACAAACACTCTTCAGTTACAATAAGATACGAGGAGTTGTATAAAGACCTTGGGAGATCAATTAATCTACTTAGTTAATGTGGTTCAGAGCTTAGAAGCCCAAGCATTTGACAGCAAGCTCAGCCAACTAGAGGGGGCACTAGAAGAGGAGGTGTGCATTCCTACAGAGAGTGGAAATCAATGGGGGTACCTAGAAGCCATAAAGGAAGAGCATGAGAATCTAGGAGAGGAAGAGGCACTAGTTCGAGAAAAGATGGAGGGTCCACAACCTCCTAAGGTAAGTGATGTAGTTCCTATTATCGCTAACCGAATTTCATTTCCTTTTCCTAGTTCTTTACAGGTGAAAGAAGATGAAGAAGAAGATAGAAAGAGCGAGCAAGAAAGGAAGAAGGATCAGAAAGGAGAGGAGTTGAAGCCGATTGAAGGCTTGAAAGAGTTATGCATAAGCAAGCCGATGTTCGATGATGATGTGCAGGACATAGAGCCTCCACACTTATTGATTGCACCATTAGGAGGATCATCCTGGGAGAAGGGTGATGCCCAAAGGAGAGAGTGGACGATAGAGTATGATGGTGAAATGATGAAGTTCCACTGCTCAGAAGTCTTGAGGCATCGTGCTGATTATGAGCCTACTTCAAAGGAGGTTGCTCCAGACTCATCTCTGAGTCTTAGCATGCTACCTGTTGGGCTCAAGTATGCATTTGACAATGGATAACATTGCATGCCAAGGGTCAAGCTTATGACCTAAAATAAGCGCTTGATGGGAGGCACCACATCCGTATCCTTTCTTTTATTTGTTTTTTTCTTTTTAATTGTTTTCTTTGAGCGTTTAATGGTGTTCTTTGGTTTGTTTTGTTTGTAGGCATTCAGAGTTTCAATCTTGGTTTTTAAGCTTCAATCTTTTATTTCGAGCTACATTTGGTCCTTTCAATTCAAGGGAGTACTTCTATTCCTACCCTCTTATACTTATGATTTCATTACCTTAAGGACATTAGAGATAATGTTCATTACAAGTATGGGGGTAGGGTTTGATTGAATTGAAAAATTTTGAAAATTTTTTGCATTTGTGCACTTGAACTATTATGTTGATTGTTGAACCAGGTTATTCTGTCATAGTAGTTAGACTGAGAATTGAGTTGTATACTTGAATTTGAATTAGGCAACTTGAGTGGAAGATGAATCATGTGGATTGATTAAAGTAGTTAGTTGCATAAACTATGTCAATAATTGATACTTGCGTGATTAGGTAATGTATGAAATTTTGATGGATTTTCACATAAACACATGTGAGGTTTTGAGCCTACATGACTACATTTTATAGTCACTTCATTATTTTTTTTTAATGTGTGTGATGCTCCCCTAGGAAGATTACCTTCAAAACTTGCATTGAACCAATTTGAAACTACGAGATGCATGCTTTATGGATATGATTAAGGCATTCTTTGTCTTAAACCCCTTAGCTTAAATAGCCCACCTTATACATTATCCTTTGTAACCCCTTTGAGCCTTTCATCCTATTTGTTTCTGAATCACCCTACATTGAAACCCGAAAACCTTTAGCCTTACCCTGTCATAAGCATAATGAAGTATTAAGTAAGTATTTGATGTTTATTATTTTAGGACTTTTGTTTTGTATCGTATTCTGAGATATTTTGAGAGGTACTTCTACTCTTGTATTTATTGATTTATGTTGCTATTGTTTTCTCTTGTTTTTATTGTTTTCCCTTGTTTTTAGTATAGAAAAGAAAGAAAAAAAAGGGAAAGAAAAAGAAAAGAAAAAAAATAAAGAGAAAAAAAAGAGAAAAGAAAGAAAAGAAAGAAGAAGAAGAAAAAGAAAAGAGAAAAGTAACTTTGTTTTTGGCTTTGTTGAATAAAAGTGTTCATGTTTCTGTCGATTGAAGGGAATGTAGTAGCATTAGTAGTGATGAGTAGTTGTAGTCCTATGCGTTTATGTGCATATCTCAGAATATGTTTTGGTTGTCCCTTCTTATTTGATACTTTGTGATATTTGTGACTTACCCATTTACCTTTTTACCTTACCTTAACCTAAATCCCGTTACAACCAAGAAAAAGCCCTTTTTGATCCATGATAGCACGTAATCTATAAGGTAGAGAATTGATAAATCTACCAGCCTATGGTAGTGTAGTCTCTTAGAGGGAGTTATGAGTGAAACACCAACCCTTACATACTTGAATGATTTGAGTGAATACCGCGAGGAAATTCCATCTTCATTTTATGCTTGCTTTTGATCAATGGTGCCTACTTTGACTTTGTTTATGTAAACTGATGAAAAGATTATGATATGTGTAGTAACTTGATATTTGAGTTTGCCGAAATTTGAATGATTGCATAAACTTGATTTTCTTTAAAAATGAATTGATAGAATTTCTTAGTTGATTTTAAATTGCTTGAGGACAAGCAATAGTTCACTAACTTAATTAATTTATGCTTTTTATTACATCAAATCACTCATCAAGATGTTTTTAACACAAATAGTCACATAAAACTTCTTGATTATACACTTATTTGAATTTTCTAAGATATGTATGCATGATGAGCATGTAAAAATCTCTTAAACCATCAAAATAAAATTGAGCAAAACTTACAATAAAAGATACATAAGAAAAAAAAATTAAACTAATTTTCTTCTTAAAGCATTGAGTCTTTATAGAATTCCAATTTCCACTTTCAAGACCTTTTGAGCAACCATACTTGAACTTTTTTCATACCTATTTTTCAAACACACTTAAAACACATGTATTAGAAATAAAGTTTGTTTTATCATTATCAAAAAAAGGTGGAACCTCCCTTGGTTCAACAAAGGATCTCAAGATCAAGATGGAGGAATTAAGATTGATAAGGCTGTCTACATTTTACAACAAAGGGGGTTCAAACTTCGTCCATTGTTTTCTCTTTTCCATTACTTTCCTTTAAATGTTTAATATAAATATTTGTTTTTTTAACAAGATTATGGATTGCTAGATCTATTTTAGGGCTTATTCTTTAATGTTGTGTATGACTTTTATCTTATTAATTTAATGCATAGATGTTTGTGATAATTACTGAACCTATAATCGATTCAAATTAAGTGAATGTTTGATTTATTTGAGCTAGATTAATGAGTAATTAAAGAGAGATCTCAATTACTTGTTAATTGTCCTTAGGATTAGTTTTGTAAGTCGAGAGGACGTAATTTAGCTTGTAATTATTTCAATTGGGATTACTTTATTAGATCTTGAGACATGGTAATAAAATTATTAGATATCTAGGATGAAACATAATTAAATCAATAAGGTAAAAAGAGGATAAACAAGGATAGAATAATCCCTAAGTTTTGGTCATTAAGTAACTTGATTGTTTTTCTTTCTTCTACGATTTTATTCCTTGAATTTTGTTAACTTAATTCAATTTTTAGTTTCTATAATTTTCTTTTCCCTTAAACAAAGTGAAATTAAGATTTTTAGGTGTCTATATTCAATTCTCATGGAAATGATATCTATTATACTGTAAGTTACGATCTATATACTTGTAGTGTAGAGAAAACTAGTAAACAAGTTTTTGAGGCCTTGTCGGAGATTATGATTTTAACATCTTATTTAGTTTGTATTCTGTTAAAAAAAATTTTATATACTTTGCTTGTTTGATTGTAAGTGCACGAACACAAGAGTGACTAGGAGATGAAGCAGGCTAAAGGACACAGAAATTTCATATATCAATAAGCATGAAAGAGAACTTCGAAGAGTAAAGTGCCAAGAAGCTATTAAAATAAAAATGGAAGAAGAAACCAATCAAGGAGAACATCATAGAAGTTTCATGGACTTCATGAGGTCTAGCTTTAATGCTAATCAAAAAGGAATGACAAAACCCAAGTGTAGGCCAATAATTTCAAGATAAATTTGGCGTTGTTGAATATATTACAAATAAACATTCAGTTTTATGGTTTGGCCATTGAAGACTTGAATGCCCAGCTGGACAATTTCTTAGAGATCTACAATACATTTAGATTCAATGGTTTATCAAAAGATACTGTGAACTCTCTAAATTCAAAGAACTTTATAGCATGTGATTAGTTGGTGTAGGCCTTCTTGACTAAGTATCAAATCATAAAGGAGATAACAAATTTCCTGCAGTAAGAGGCATGGGAAAGGTTCAAAGGGCTCCAAAGAAGTTGCCCCCACCATAATTTACTAAGAGAATTTTTGTTGCAGACTTTTTAAACCGAGTGAACACACAGTCAAGAGGAACAATAGATATAGCAACTAGAGGATTTTTTTATATAGAATACAATAGATGTAGCTCATAATCTGATAGAATATATGGCAAGTAACAGGTACTTGTGGACAATAAAAAGAAGTAGGTAATCAATTCGTAAGGAACATCAGGGTGTTATTAGCATGGATTCAATGATAGCCTTACAAGCTCAAATGTTAGCACTTTCTAAGCAACTAAAAAACTTACAGGCTACTTCTTCTCATTTGGTGAAAGCATTATAAAAAAAGTAGGAGTTGTGTGGTCAATAGAGCCATATGATCATAAAATGCTTCTTGATTGCTAGTAATGAATTAAAGCATGTAAAAAATATGGGAGCACCATAAGGGTGGTTAGGAAATAATCGATACTCAAAAACCTATACTTTAGAGTGAAAAAATCACCAAAAAATCTCTTAGACTAATAATGCAGGTTCCAACAGAAGAGCACAAGGCCCAGTAGGTCTTCATTATTATAGGTGTAGGTCATTAGAATCGAGAATGGACAAGCTTATGGACGTGCTTAACTCAAAGTTTAATAGTCAAGATGAGAGCTAGAAAAGGATGGAGGTGAAATTCCACCAAATAATTAAAATTCATGCATCTTCTATTTATAACTTGGGGGTTCAAGTCAATCAACTTGCAAGTGCTTTATTAATGCGAAATGTAGGAAGCCTACCTAACAACACTGAATCTAACCCAAGAGAACAATTGAAGGCAATCAAATTAAGAAGTGGAAAGGAGTTGGAGGAGCTGAAGGAATAAACTGAACCACCTAAGGAAGATAACTAAGAGAAGAAGGATGAGGATGACGAGAAGCCATATTTGCCACCACCACCATACACACTAAAGATCACCTTTCGATAAAGGTTGAAGAAGAACCAAATGGATGCGCAGTTTGCTAAATTTTTAGAGAAGTTGAAAAAACTATAAATCAACTTGTATTTGGTGGAAGCTTTGGAAAACATGCCAAAATATGCCAAGTTTCTTAAGGACATCCTAATCAATAAGAGGACTTGAGAGGATAACCAAACGGTGTCTCTAATTGAGAGTTGTAGCTTAATCATCACCAACCACAGCCATCTAAGTTAAAAGATCTAAGGAGTTTCACTATCCTTTGTGCTGTTGATAATTTTGAATTTTCAAAGTATTTATGTGATTTAGGAGCTAGCATCAACTTAATGCACTTGTCTATCGTTAGGAAGATGGGAGACATGAAGTCAACATTAATACTCAAATAGTTGGTAGATTAGTTGATTAAGAATCTATTTGGAGTAGAAAAAGACATTTTGGTGAAGGTGGATAATTTTATCATTCTGGTGGACTTTATTGTGTTAGATTTTAAGGAATATAAGAGTTATCTATTGATTCTTGAAAGGTCTTTCATGAACATGGGTAGAGCGTTGATTGATTTCCACAATGGAACATTAGTCCTTCGTATTAGTGATAATCAAGTAGAGTTCAACATGAGTTAGACATTGAAAAATTCATCATAGGGAGGTGCTTCTATGAAGATTTATGTGGTGGATAAATGTGTTCAAGAGCTTGAAAAGGACATTAATGAGGAAAGAGAAAAGGAAACTCAAAAAGTGAGTGAGTAGGAAGAGGGATCAAGCGAGATACCAAAATAAGAGCCTTTAATGGGAATCGAATCACTAACTTTACTTTCTATTAAGAAACCACCTATCTTAGAGTTGACGCCTTTGCTTAATCACTTTAGATATACCTTTTCAGGTGACAGCCAAAAACTATCAATCACTATTTCCAACAAATTAGATATAGAGCAAGAGAATAAGGTGGTAAATATTATAAAAAAAGAGAATGAAAGCCACTGGATGGCAAATTGTAGAATAAGAAGGATAAGTACGAGTGTAGTAATGCATATAATCAATCTTAAAGAATGTAAGAAGGCAAGGAAGCCATAAATGAGGTTAAATCTAAACTTGAAGGAGGTAGTAAAGAAAGATGTGGTACAACTCTTAGATAGTGGGATTATTTATCCTATCTCAGATAATGAATGGTTGAATCTAATGTAGTGTGTACCTAAGAAGGGTGGCATGATAGTGATTGAAAACGATAAAGGGAAGTTGATTTGTATAAGAATAGTTATAGGTTAGAGTGTCTGCATCGACTATAGTGAGCATAAAACTACGATTAATGAACACTTCCCCCTACCCTTCGTAGATCAGATGATTAAGAGAGTAGCTAGGCATTCCTTCTACTATTTTTTTAATGGATACTCAGGTTACAATTAGATTCTTATATATCTTGATGATCAAGAGAAAAGCACATTCACCTGTCCCTATGAGACCTTTGGCTACAAAAGAATGCCCTTTGAAATTTGCAATGCACCAACCACCTTTTAAAGATTCATGATGGCCATATTCACAGATATGATTAAACATATAATAGACGTGTTTGTGGATGATTTCTCAAGCTTTGGAGATTGCTTCAAGAATTGTTTAAAAAACTTTGACATAATACTTAAAAGATGTGAAGAATCACATTTAATCCTCAACTTAGAGAAGTGCCATTTATGGTACCTAAAGCTGTAGTTTTGGGACATCAGATTTCATTCAAGGAAATAAAAGTAGACAAGGCCAAAATAGAGGTCATTGAGAAACTTTTTCCACCAAATAACGTCAACAATGTTATAGCATTTTTAGGACATGCCAGATTTTATCATCAATTCATTAAAGATTTCTCTCTTATCTCTTAACCTATTACTAATTTATTAGTAAAAGATGCACCTTTTCTCTTTAATGTCAACTTTTTTAATGCTTTTGACTAGTTGAAGGAGGCACTCATATTAGCCCCAAGCTTAAATTCACTGGATTGATCTATACTATTCAAGATCATGTATGATGCTAATAACCAAGCAATATGGTGCTTTCTACGATAGTGGAAGGATAAAAGAATACATGCCTTCTACTACATGAATAAGACCTTGACATGACATAATTAGGCTGCCCGAAAATTGAAAAGGAATTGCTAAATGTGATGTTTACCTATGACAAATTCCAATCATACCTCTTAAGCTTATACTGATCATGTAGTTCTAAGATATCCTTTTGCTAAGAAGGAAAAAAATTTAAGGTCTATTGGGTACTACCTATATAGGAGTTTCATATAGAAGGAAGTGGAGAATGGGATGGTGGACCACTTAACACGTCTAGCAGGAGGAGAGTTACAATCTAGGGAAGACATTAATGAATAATTCCCTGACAAATCCTTGATATTAGTAAATTATCTTTTTGTTCCATGATTTGCTGATATAGCAAACTATATTGCAAGTGATATCCTTCCTCCTAATCTATCTTATTAACAATAAAAGCAATTTTTCTTCGAGTATACTTATTATCATTAGGATAAGCCAATTTTATATAGGATATATGCTGATGGTTTGATTTGTAAGTGTGTTTTTGAGGATGAAATGCCTGGAATTCTAAAACAATGTCAGAATTCATTTTATTTAGGTCATTATGAAGCCAATAAGATGTCAATTCATGTAATAGAATGTGGATTCTTTTTCTTAGATTGTTCAAATGTGCACATGCGTATGTCAAGAATTATGATTGATGCTAATGAGTAGGAAACATTTCTAACCGGGATGAGATGACCCTCTTTACAATTTTAAAAGGGGATGTATGGGTGATCGATTTCATGGGATCATTCCCATCCTCACTCGGTAAAACTTATGTCTTAGTAAATATGGATTATGTCTCTCGATGGGCAGAAGCGATAGGTATTACAACCAATGATGGAAAAGTAGTCAAAAGTTCATAAAACGGCTATTTAATAGGTTTAGAGTACCAAGGGCAATCATTAGTGATGGAGGAGCCCATTTTTGCAACAAGCCCTTGGAAGCTATGCTCAGGACATATAGAGTTCATCATATAGCAGCCACACCTTACCATCCATAAATAAGAGGTTAAGTTGAAGTAGTGAACAGAGAGTTAAAGTAAAATGTAGAGAAGATATTGAGTGCTTTGAGGAAAGATTGGGCATTGAAACTTGATGATTCACTATAGGCATTTATTAAACTTTTATATGTGATTTATTAGGATTCTTATATGTTAGAAATAATTATAAATTTTAATTTTAATTGATAATTAGAAATAGATAAACTAAAACTCTTTTTAATTTATCTTTAATTATCCAATTTAAAAAATTAAAAATCATAAATCAAGATTTATGTCTATTATCATGTCATGATCACCTAAATATTAGGAATGGCAACGTAGTTTCGCTTGAGCTCCCTATGTATGGTTATAACATATAATGTAATCCTTTCGTCATTTAATGTTCCAATGGAAAATAAAGCCTAGAATAGTGTCTACTTTGTATAACCCAATCGTGTTTATTCTCGCTAATTAGTAAATGATTTATAATTGATATTTGAAAACATCTTTTCTAATTTCAATATAATCTTATTAGAGAATTCCCAAATCATTAGTAATTAAGAACAGTGGAATAGTCTCTTTAGTTAATTTAAGATGATGAATGCTCTATTAATGAATTTAGCTATCACCTTATATTTCACTTTATATCTAAGGAATACTAACTAAGTTACTTAATATAATAGGTCGTAAATAGTATAAAAGTATAGTAATTACTATATGAGATAATTTCAATCATTTTAAGTTTAAGAATCAATTATACAACCTTCATAATAAGGAGAACCATAGTTAGACAAGTAATGTTCCATTCAAAATCCTCATAATGAGCTTATTCCTTAATAAACACCCACAATTTTGTTTAAGTGTCTCTATACATTAATTTGTGATATCGATTATTTTTTCTTCATAGAAAAGAAATATAATGTATACTAGTCTTATCATTTCATCAGTACCCCATCTAAATGAAACTCATACTACGAATAATTTAGGAATACTACAAAATTTAATTAGAATATCATAATTATAATCTTAAATTATACAGTAATTATTCCATTAATTTTATCTTTTTTATTAATTACTAAATATGATTAACATAACACATGAAGATAAAAAAATGTCTTTTATTGAATAAATTTACAATGTCATACATGTATTTGCATCCAACTAAGAAACTAAAAGGTGCAAATTGACATGCAACATAATAAAATAACTAAAACTTCCATTTATAGTTGTCTATCGTACTATGATAAAGCAAACACAAGCAATAACCACCACCATCTCCACTTCTGATTATTAGATGATGATGATGTGTATGTCTAACATGTAAGAAAAAATGAATGCTCTTAGCTCAAGGTTTACAATGGTATCTAAAAAACGAACAAATGCTCAATATAGTTATAAAACATGCAAAATCACTTAAATAGGTTGGAAGACTGAATGTTAGAGATGGAATAACATATTAATAGACCCTAATTCTTGAATCAAATTTCAAATCATACTAAAAATTGCTATTTTAATATATGTAAATGAAACCTAATGGGAATTTTGCTATTAGTATTATGGTATTCTTTAAAAAAATTTTAAATGTTAAAGTCCTTTTTTAAATCTAAAAAACATTAGAATTTAAAATTTTTTCTTTTATATCTAATTACAATGTGAATCTTATATTTATTACGTCATTATAATTCTATTTATAAATTATAATTATTTCATAAAGTTTTTTAAGTTAGTTAATTAAATAAGTATGAATAAAATAATAATATTTTTAACTAATTTTGTTTATTAAAACTTAACTAATTATATTACAAATATAAAACCATCATAACACATGCTCAAGCAAAACATATGGATATTAATTGAGATCAAGTTCATAAAAAGAAATTTCTCATTCCTTTATTAATGCTTGGGACCAGCTTGCTAATATATTAATAAAACTTTGTTTTTTGCACATTTATAAGAAAAATTTCCATTTGATCATGAGAGCTTATTCAAATTCAAATTTTCAAAATAAGTGAAACTTATTCTATAAAAAACTCTATGATAGATAACTAATATCATATGGAATTTTTATGAAATTTATGGCTAAGATTTTAAGGGAATTTTTATAATTTCGAATTTTAATAGCATGAATGTCACAAAAAATTCATTATAAAGGTAATGTGTTATATTTAAATCTATATCAATAACAAAATCCTATACTAATGTATACGAATTATGTATTTTGCTTGATCTATTCTACTTAGCATGTTTACTCCTAAAGAAAATATAACTAGGTTTATTTTATCCAAATCCTAATATAAATAATGGTAAACTCTATTTAAAAACTTGTGTTAATGTAAGATTCAGCCCACTGTTGAAAATTAGGAGTTAGGCTTTTATAATTAAGATTTTTTTTTCTTTAGGATAGCTTTGAATAGTATAAACTTTTTTAAAATTTTGTTATCTTCTTCAAAAACTTAAAGAGATAAGGCATATAAAACACATTATTTTAGATAATCAAAGATAGTTTAAAGTAAATAAGATTTTATACTTTAAACATCTAATGAGATGACAAAGTGTAATTGTTAGAAGCATAATCTAATGTGTTTTAGGATGTTACATTTACTGCTATTTTAATGCTTAAAATTTTAATTTATGTTTAGAAATATTTAATTTGAAGGTTGGTGTGGAAGAATGAAGAATTTTGTAAAAATATTAAAAAAGAGGCAAATTTTGAAAGATCAACAATAGTCTGGATGTAATAACTATAGTTCTCCCTTAAGCCTATGTAAAATAAGCTGTTTCCAGGAGATAAATGGTGGTTATTAATGACATCGTTGATATAGGATGCAACTACTATTGAAGGCAGCAGACACGTTTTTTAATCGAATCTTTAACAATTATAGCTACCACTTGATGTCAACTTAGAACAGCCTTCTCCCTATGAAAATAAACGTCCTTAAAGCTCTAAAGCATTAGTACTTAGCAACCAATCACCTAGTTTTCATTAATTTTTCATATCCATCATAATGTTGGTAGTTTTTCTTAAGGTTTTCATTTCAATTACTTTATATTGAAGTTTCAAGATTTGTTTATAGATTCTAGAGGATTATACACAAGATTTAAAGTTAGAAAACAATTTGCTTCATTATAAACTATTAATGTTATTGTACTATACTCTATTATTTTATTACATAAAGTTCTATGAGTTTTATGCTATATCATGTTTTCATTTAATAACATAAGTTTCTAATTTTATTTTAGTTAAGTCAAGGCTATTAACTCATTTAATTAATTCCTTACACATCATTTCTGGGCAAATCTTTGTTTATTTAAGTACTTGTCTTTTGTCTTAAACTGATCAATTAAGATAAAGACATTAGATAACTAAGGATATAAGAAATCCACCTTAATTTTTAGAAATAACAATAACAGTGTGGTTTAAATCACTGAATTACTAAGCCTTGGTTAATCATAAGGGTGTAAACTTGAAATAAGGGATTTTTAGGATTAGAATTCTTAATCTTAATGCCAATTACCTAAGTCTTAGGAATGACCAAACATTAGGATAGGACCAAAAGAGATAAGGAACTGACTTAACCATAACTATATATTGATTTCGTGAAGATGCACTAGATTAAGCGTCATATACTTTAGAGAATTAATTAAATCAATGAAAACATGAGCCTTATCTATTGATTTCAATTTGGAAATCTTTAAAGTAATCTTGAACTCCTTTACATTAAGTGGAAGTTTTTAGGATAATTAAGTTATTTTAATTTTTATAAATCACAAATGGAAGTTCTCTAGATAATTTTAGATCGAGTGACCTAGTACTTTCAATATTTTCCTAGTGGGATTGACAACTCGAACTCAATTTTGAATCCACTATAACACTTGTTAATTGGTAAAATTTTGTCTTGAATTAATTGTAAATTTTAATTTTTCATTATTTCTTTATTTAAGCTTACTTAGTATCAAACTAACCCATAATAAGATTTTAGAGTTGTTGCTGGGAAATATATCTAATGATACTAAAAATATATCAATGTCAAATACTCTAGAGTTTCATATGCTCTTTTTCTTTATTTTTATGTGTTTTTCTAATGTTTATAGTAGAATTTTCTATTATTTTTTTTAATTTATTTTGGTGGGAGATATTTTGGTGATTATTTTTATTCATCAAGAAAATGTGGCAACAAGATGATTGGCGAGATTAACAATGGTATGAGTCTGACATTAAAGATTCCAATGGAGATATGGTGGGACGAGCCTTGAAGGTCGATTTGATGACATCTATACACCTAATTTGAGAAGATACCATGATTACTCTTAGCATAAGCTAAATTATTTTGAACAACCTTCACCTTTTCCCTATCAACATCAACCTAATATGGTCTGAGATTAGCATTGTGCTAATTAATGAATGAATACATAATTCGAAAAAAATGTTTAACAAATAGTGTGTGAAAATTATGGCAGTGTATCTATAGACTATCAAGTAGGAAATCTCTTTGCTCATATCCCTGTAGATGTCAGTCCAATCCATAGGGAGTTCATACACTTACAATCTAAAAATTAGAGCTAATATACCTTTACAGGAGATGTCTACTTTAGAGGTAACCATGTACAATATTTTTAAGACTTCAATTCCAAGAAACAACGTTTTGAACAAATTGGGCTAATTTAATAAACGAGGAACCAAATAGTTCAAGAGTTATAGGAGTGAACATCTAAACTTGAATCTAGGGAACATGAGACCATTACTTTGAAGATGAGTCAGAAAGTGAATATTGTATGTAATGAGGAGAACCAAGTAGAAGAAATGAGTGAAGAGAGAGCGGAAGAATGAAGTAAGGAAGAAAAAAGGAATTTAAGAGAAATGGAAAGGAAAAACCACTTAGGTTGTTTGTTGATCCTAATGTGTAACCTTATACACCTAGGATTTTATACCCTCAAAGTCTAAAAAGTGTAACTTTCAATAAGTAAACTAATCAGTTTTTAGAGAAGTAGCATATGAATGACATATCAAAAGCAATTGAGAGAAAAAATAGGTAAGATCCCAATCTAGAAGATTTTAAAGCTTGTTATAGAGAGAAGGAGTGACATAGTCATATGAAACAAAATATGTTGGAAGCTATTGAATATAAGAGTGATGATCAAGCTACTGAGAGAGAAATTAATGACATACTAAGTAATGAACTTGTAATTGAATTAGAGGAGCATGTAGTGGAAGCTATTGAAGTTGAGAACAATCGAAAATAGGTTATTAAATATGAGAACATTCAATAGTTTACGAAGGAACATGAGATTATTGATTTCATTGGCATTACAATTTTTTATCTAAAGATGGATATTTTAATTCAATAGTTTTTATCATGGTTCTTTTTTAAGGTAAGAGTTATAAATGGTATTTAATCAAGGGTATGATTCATGATGCATTTAGGAATCCAATTAGAGGTGTAGCAACCCTTAAGGATTTAGCTTGCCTGTATAAAGAGAATGTAGAAAAGAAGATGGACTTTAGAGCTATAAAGAGATTGAAAATACTCTAACATTAAGATCTAACTAAAAGAGCTTAAAGAAACGCTTGTTGGGAGGCAACCAAACTATAAAAGTAAGTTGGTTTGTTTCAATTTAGTGTGCTTTTTATTGGGTTTTAGGTTTGTTTTTGGTATGTTTCCCTTAATTTTGAGTGACTGTATTTAGGTTAAAGTGTTTTAAACCTATATCTTTAAATCAATTTTCATGAAAAATTCGCTTAATTTTGTTAGCCAACGAATTAAGAGTTATTTGATTAAGTTTTTAAGGTGAAAGTCACATTTAAATTGGTTGATCATACAAGCAATGGTGGACTAATATGACATTTTTGATGTCTAATTCAACTTGCATTGATACCTACATTTGGGAATCAATAGAGATCTTTAAGGGCGCTATTATACTCATTAGAAACAACTGTTGATCTTTGTGTTAAGCATAATACGATGTAGTTTTTTAATAAAGCTTTAACTTCAATCCTCTTCTACTTCCTCGTTACGTGCAGTCCTCCTTAACTCTCATGACCATGCAGCCTCTTTTTGCATCTATTTTCACTCAAATCTCACTCCTTTTAGACTATTTCTCCTTTAAATTGCCTACTCTACTTATTTCCACCCCTTATTTCTTTATTTTCTCCATCATTCTACCCTAAAATTTGTCAAAATTTCTTATCAACACTGTTCATTATTGCTTCTCACATTTTTTCATTTTCTTGTCATTTTATGCTTCCTTAGTTTAGATTTAAGTACCATTGTGCTCCATTCTTTAGAAGTTTTCATTTGGTACCCCTTTTTTCACCTAAATCTCTCCCTGTTGAAGAAGGAATATTCTAATAAAGGCAAGAATATTCTGGCAAGTAATGATAAAAAATTTTCAACAAATTATACTGTTTTCTTTCATAACTCAACCACTTTAGGGAACAACTTTCAATTTGATGGTGCCTAGGTCATCCATTAGAGTCTCTTCTTCCTTAAAGAGGCTAACATTCGATATTTCTCATTGTACCACTCACAAAAATTTGGAATGGTTTGATTTGCATGGTAGTAATGACTTAATTATCAAGAGATTTGTAACATCGACATTAGACATGAAATTTGATATTTTTCTAGCTTTTCGAGCGTTAAAGTGGGAGCTGATTCTTAACCATACCCTAATATCCTATTTCTATTCTTGGGTTTTATATGTACATCAAAGAAAAGAAAAAGTTTAACATCATCGAGGTATGCTCCATGGTTCGAGGTACTCTTATTTTCATTACATAATCATTTTTATCGATATTGTTCGAAGTACTGCTATTGGTTTTGCATATAAGTAGTAGAAGGACACACTATGATGTGATATGGTTATTACCGATCCCTCATTCTTTATAGATGTAGCTCATACAACTTTAGGCCTAACTTGTCCAATGAACTAGAGTTTACATTACTTCATAGTTAGGGATTTGTAAAAGGATCATGGTGGCCTATATTAGTGCCAACATGACTCCTTAGGCAAGTGATCTTTATGAAGTCTATTGTACCAATACAAATTTTTTTTTCAATACATTTCTTATACTTAGAGTCATTGAGGGATTACCAATACCTTCCTTTATCATTCGGAGCATACGATACGTCGTTGGATACTAGCAGGCCAATAAAATTTTTTATTATTCTTATTTACATACAAGGATTTTTCAAAAGACAAGAGTATCTTTTGGCGGTGTGGTACTAGGGCAACCTCCTAATGCTTCAATGGTTACCTATTCCACACTCAA
The DNA here is from genome assembly GCA_028565735.1 of Pinacopodium congolense. NCBI lineage: Eukaryota > Viridiplantae > Streptophyta > Magnoliopsida > Malpighiales > Erythroxylaceae > Pinacopodium > Pinacopodium congolense. The sequence continues at coordinate 80,286 of JAOXYD010000082.1, read as the reverse complement.
GTTATGTAAATATGCAAGAGTTAAAGGTATATGTGTAACATCTAACTATGTTTATTAGAGGATGGCTAGAGACCAGATAACTCTACTATTCATATTCCATTTATTGCACCTTAGGAGGACGTTGGCAAAGATTTATCCTTTGAGGCCACACCAAGCTTTTAGCCTTAACCATAACATAGTCTAGCTACTTCTCTACCTCTTAATCCATTATTTGCTACTATCATGGAGATTTTATCACGAATGGAGAGTTGTAATAAGAGTGGATTATTTTATATTAAATTTTAAGTTAATCACCTTGAGGGACAAATGGACACTATGTAGGAGTATGTTTCATCTTGTGATTAGGGTCCTAGTTGTTAGAGTTTATAGTTGTTCATTTTGTTCATGGATGTTAGTTTATGTTATTTCAATTTAGTTATATAATTTTGGCTGCAATTTTAGTTGTATTTTAGCTCCTAGATATATTTTGATCATATTTATAATAATAGAGCATTACTTTTATTTAATTGTATTTTTTACTTTGATTATCTATTCCATTTTAGTGCAACTGCTATTAAAGGCCATAGACATATTTTCTAGCTAGATCTTCAACAATTGTGACTTCCAATTGATGTCAATTTGTAGTACTCTTCTCCCTTTAAATATGGATGCTCTCAAGCTCTAGAGAATCAATCATTAGCATCTAAAAACTTAGATTTCATTAATTTTTTAGATCCATCTTAATTTAGGTAGTTTTCCTTAGGTTTTTCATTTTAACCACTTTGCATTAGAGATTCAAGCTTTATTTGTGGATTCTAGAGAATTATTAAGGTTAAATTGATAGTGTTTTAGGATACTATTTGCTGTAAATTTATAGATAATTTAGCATTTAAATCTTTAATTAATGTTTAGAAGTTTTTGATTTGTAAATTGATGTGAATACCTAAAGAATTATGCAAAGAGAAGGCAAAAATAGCAAGGTCCAAACTTTTAACATGGGTCTAGGTCAGGCTAACCCATGTTGAAGGGTGAGGAGATCTGTATTGAAGGATGCTAGATCATGACATTAATGGAAATTTATCCATCCTTCAATGATATCATTAATCCTTAAGTCAACCCACCGTTATAGGCATAGACAAGAAAATTAGCCACCAAATCTCAAAATTTTAGCTAAGGCATTTGCCTAACTGATTCCCTTTTCTAGTGGAGAAAAGGGAGGTTATCCTTAAGCCTTTGAGGAGGAGAAAACCAAATAATACACACCATAATGGAGAGGAAATCATATATGAAATTTCTCTGCATTCTTCCTTAGCTTTCTTTAGAGTTCTTAGAGTTCTTAGCCTTTAAACACTAGTAATTTTGATTCTAAATTGTTTTTGTATTACCAAACATTGAAGCTTGCTTTCAAGACATATATCCGAGCTTGGAAATTATCTTTGGGGGCTTTCTAACTCTTATTACTTCATGTTTTGCTTTGTTTGTCATATTAATCAAAGCATTGTTCTTTAACTTACTTATCTTAATATTCTTTAATTTTCTTAAGGTTTCATGGATGGATTTGAGTTCTGTTGGAGTTGAAATCAAATCATAGAACTTTTAAACCATTTAGAATCTCTCTTAGGTGATTTCTGAACTCTAAACTCATTACTTGCCACTTTTATTTGTAATTAATCAAAGTATATTACTAAAGATTCATGTTTTTGTGCTTTGGTTAATATGTAAGTCTAAATCAATTTTCAACTAAGGATTGGTATGTACATGAATTAAGTGAGCTTTTGTTAATGTTTAAAGGAAAAAAAAAATTTATTGAAGGTCTGAAAATTCTATTTTTAAGCTGGCTACTTAAGAAAGAATAATAAATGATCTAAGACTTAAAAAATCAACTTAGGTTTTTAGAATAATCAATAAACAACACAAATTAATCACTACATGACCAAACCCTGATTATTTATAAGAGTTTAATTTTTTAGATAAAAAATTAGGATGTTAATTTCTTGACCTTAAAGCCTATTAATTTAATTTAATGCATTATCAAACTTAAAATTAGGATTAATAGAGAAAAGACATAGTCTTAATGATAAGTTTGTCTTAAAATTGTGAAAATACTCTACATTAGTCTCCAAAACACTTTAATTGCTCAATTAATTCATTTAAAATATATTCCGTAGTTAATTTTCATAATTTGAAGTTTTTTTAAAATTTTTGAAAAATTTAGAAATAATTTTTACATTGTTTGAAATTGGTTAGGATAAATTGTTGTTTTTTTAATTTTAATTAATCACATGGATTTTCCTAGATAATGTAAGCTAATTGACATAATAATTCTAGATTTTCCTTGTGTGACCATGATAGGTTTTGTTTTGTCATGTTTTATTATGTCTTTTCACTTAGATTCATCTCTAATTTTAATGAAAAAGTAGTCAAATTATGTTTAATTTGTGTTACATAACAGATTGAATATGTTGATTTGTTTGGATGAAATGGAGATGTTTTTGAAGAAATTGGAGTAGGTTGTACTGAATTACTACAACTGATACGTAGAAGAATTGTTGGAGAATGGAGAGTTACTAGAAGTTCAGTCGACCAATCAGGGGATAGCTAAAAAAAAGAAGACTGAAGGGACATTTTAAAACCTCATATTTATCCTTAATGGAATTATATAAAAGCAGCCTCTAATAGTGAAAAAAGAGGAGCTAACCCTTACAACTTTCCTAGAAATTTTGAATCATTTTCTTTTTATTTGTTTCTTAAGTCATTAAGGATACAAGTTAAGTCGTGATTTTGTTTAGAATTGTAGTAAATATTTAAGTTTTTGGGATAGTTTTCTTATTTCATTTTCAATTGTTTAACCATGAGGGAACTTTATTTTCATCCTTTCGTATTGCCTTATGTTTAGGATGAATATTTTGTTGAATTTGAGATTGAACATATTGGCTAATGTATAGATTCTTATATCTACATAAGTAGATAGTTTCATTTTCTTTGCCTAACTTCCATTTTAGTTATTTTAGTTTTATTTACTAATATTTCATATTGTTTTTTATGGAATTTTGTCTTATGTGATAATCTATTCTATGAGGTTTTGCTTATTCTTGATGCTTTTAGATTAGTTTAAGCAGGATAAGTGAGAATGAGGCATGTTCTTATAATTTTAGTCATTTAATTTCACTTTTCTCACTTAATTAGTGTGCTAGATTTTTTTGATGTTGGATTTAGGTGTTTTATTTTAAATTAAGTGATTATTAGCATAAATAGCTTTAATTTGCCTTATATTAAATGTTAAATTCTGGTTTTCAATACTAATTTCATATTTTCATGCTTGGTTTTCCTTTAATTAAGTATGGGTCTTAATTGTTTAATGTCAATTTTGATTAATTTGAGTATATGTTGCTAGTTTCGTAAGGGTTTATTGGTATAGGAAGGATGAAGTGGTGATTACTTGTGAAAATCGATATGGGTTTTTGTTAATTTAGTGCTTTCAAGCTTAGGTCAGTTTGGGACTTTGGCTGAATGTCATACGTTAGGTATTATCTTTAGGGTTGATTACCCTTTAGGTAATTCCCTATTTTGAATGATAGGATTGAGCATGTGATACGTAATAGTCCTTAGCAATTTCCAAAAGTAGCAATAGGTAGCTGGATTTGTTAGCATACTTAACTGTTGCATTGGTTGAGTGATTAAGAAATGTGGATCGCTTTTAACAATTTTACTTTGGAAAACCAAAATGAATTTACTTGAAAACCAACGTTGCGAAAGGAAAGTTCACCTATCGAACAAGTAATAAAGTGCAGTAATTTTAAGACTCCGAGTATTGAACCCATGAATAAGTTGTGATTGGTTAAATACCAAATTATTTAAATTACAATTATCTAGGAAATTTCCAAATTAAATGATTAAAAAGATGAAATTTACTAAACTATCCCCCTATGTTTCAAACCTTGCAATTTTGAATTATAAAATAATTTATAAATTACTGCAAATTATCAAATTGTGGAATTCAGCTAAGGATTAGGTGATTAATGAATTAATTGAGGTTTAAACAATTTTAGAGGCTGGACTACAGTTCCTTTAAGAATTTAAGACAAAGCTATTGTTAAGACTTATGCCTTTTCTCTATTAAACTTAGTTTAAAGTTTGGTTATGCTCTAAATTTAGTCGATGGACTTTAAGTTCAAGAAGTTGATTTCTGGATTTGTGATCTCAAATCTATAACTTTCACAAATAAACCAAGTTTGGTCATTCATTGATTAATTTTTGTTGTTTATTAATTTTTCTAATAAACTAAGTTGATTTCTCGAGTCTTAAATTATCTTTCACTTTAATCTTAAGTGATTAGCTCAAAATCAGAATTTTAAAACCTTCAATAAACAAAATCAGACCTTAATACATGCATTAAAACTCTCTTAAAACATTAAAACACCAATCCTAAGATGGAAAATAGATTTAGATACACATGATCATCAAAGCATACAAAACATGCACCTTAATCCATATACTTTGATATATCCAAAAATACAAGCTGAATTATTGAGTTTAAAAGTTAAAAAAGAGGTTTAGGAAGCTCCTAGACAAGTCTTGAACTCCTTAACATGATCTTGATAATAACACAGTTTCAAATTCCCCAAGAGCTTGCAAAAAAATCAAAGAATAATCAAGAATATGAACAGAAGAACATGAACTTTGATTAATCCAAAAAACAAAGAAAATAAAATATTAATCTAAGTTTAAAAACCCCCTATAGTGGTTTAGAAACAAATATATATCTCTTAGCAATGTTCTCCAATAAGCAGCAAGTTAGAAAACACTTTATAACTCAAATTACAAGCATTTGAAGTTAAAAAACTCAAAAGAAAACACTAAGAGAGAAGCAAGAGCAACTCTCTCTAAGTCAGATATGAATTTCCCTCTATTGATTGCATGTTATGTTATTTTTCTTATGTTATACAGGTTATCTGGACTCCCACTTGTGCTAGAAGACAATGGAATTAATTGGAGACATGCCACAACTGCAAATTTGGAGATTCAGAGCTGATATTATTTGACTAATCCTTCAACGACACCCTGGCCCATGCATAACACTACCCTGTAGCCCACCATTGATTATCAAATTTTGACTTCGTCACCCTAGGGCTTATCATCTATCAATGACACCATGGTCATCTTTAACCTTTAGGTTGTAGACCCACATTATAGCTTAACCAATGAGTCAAACTTTGATCCTTTTGCATAATTTCTCTAATTTTTATCAACATCCTACAAATTAAACAAATCAATACATAAATTAACCAATTAAATACATAATTAGGGGAATAATTCATCAATTAATTAATTAAAATACAATTAAATTTGCCCCTAATAAGTCCCTCACACTTAAGCATTTTCTTATCCTCAAGTAAATTAATTCATCGTCAAGTTTATAAAAGGATATAAATGTAGGAAAATTTCACAATTAACAAAATCATTATTGAAAATATTTTCTTAATCCCTCAAAGATAATTACACATTGAAATGATATATACTAAATTCATCACATTAATTAACAAATGCAATTAACTCAATTAATAGTTTTTCAATGTTCAACCTAAATAAAAAAAATCAATTCCACATGTAAACAAAAATATACTAAGTTTAATGGATTATCTTTTCGACATTTTCACATCCTGTGGCTAATATAAAGACATACTTTAAATTAATATGTGAGCATTTAAGCTTGGTTAAGAAGTAGCTCAATATTATAAATCGAAGGTGAACATTTTTTCTTGAACAACCCCCTGTTCATTAATTGAGTCACCTACTATCAAATGGCTACTACCACCACTCAATAACTTCATCCTTATAATTTTGAATATGGTTAGAAGTCAATGTAGTGAAAAATTGCTCACTTATTTCTTTTGATTTTGATTTTGATTTTTTTTAATTTTATGTGGTTCATTATAGTTCCTTTTCAATTTTTCTTCGAATGATAAAAGTGTCTTAAAATAAATCACAAAATTACTCAATAGGTCAAATTTTATAAGTGGAATATCCTTTTGATTATTAGGTGTTATATTATCGAAATGATGAAATAAGGGAAAAGCATTTAATTTTTAATATGTCGAATTAAGCATATAACTTTCCTAAGTATCAAAATAATTAAATTTAAGAGAAAACATAGATAATATTACGAAACAAAATAAAAAAAAATTTCCACCATTTATAGACTATGACGAAATTAGTGATAAATCTTATAGACTATGATGAAATTGGTGATAAATCCAATCACTTTTAAACAAACAAAAATTAAGTGTATAACTTATATGATCTATAACAACCACATAACCCTTGAAAGGATAGGCAGATATTACCAAAGATAGGACTTAAACATATTAAATTAATACATATCATTGCCAAAATTTAAACAACCTATAGACAGAAGTTAACTAGTACACTGAATTTATCTGAATTAAGGTTATTACATTCCAAACTCTTAAACAAAATAGTATGGATCTTAAGTTCAAATACACTCTGTATATTATAATATTTACAAATTGTTAATAAAATACATTATGTCTCATATTATGACATACAACTCAAACATACATTCCTACAAAAAGTACATTCTTCGTTGGCCCCTGCGGTTGTCATTGTCCCATACTTCAAATCCTCTTATCTGAACCTACATAGGGGCAAAACCACCGTGCTAAGTATAAAGCTTAATGGGGAATAAACTAAACAGGGTATAAGTTGACAACTATTATAAACAGTCATCCAAACAGTCACATATTCGAGAACAATCCACATATCAACCAAAAGATCATGAAACTCAAAACAACATATAACATATCAGAGTAGATTACATATTTGCTTCAAAGCAAAACTCACCAATATCATAATCATTTAATAATTTTTATGTCTTTCACATTCAAATCATCGCAAAATTTGAACTCTTATCTCACATATGCTTTCATAAACATATATCATTTCATCTATGGTATATTTTGTGGCCTTACAATTCTCTCACCCTTAAAAGAATTTTGTCCTCAAAATTCATACCTGATCAAAATAGTTAAGGATATTAAGCTCTCATGGATGATTCTGGCTCCTATGTTGCTTCCCTAAGTCCATGATGATGCCAGAGTACTTTCACCAATGGTATTTGCTTGTTCTTGAGTTGTTTAATTTCTCTGGCCAGGATAGTTATAAGCTTTTCTTCATATGACAAGTCCAGTTGTACTTGAATTTCTTGCGCAGAAATCTTATGTGTATCATCATAACAATATTTTCTTAGCATCGAAACATGAAACACATCATGTAACTTGGCCAATTCTTCAAGAAGAGCTAACTGATAAGTTACTAGTCTGACTCTTTTCAAAATTTCGTAAGGACCAATGTAACACGGACTGGCCTTCTCCTTTTTTCCAAAGCGAAGTACGTTGTTCCATGGCGACACTTTTAAGAACACCTTATCACCTACTTGATATTCAATATCTTTTCTTTCCAGATCAGCATAGGACTTCTGTCTATCACTTGTAGCTTTCAATCTTTGCTGAATAATCTGAACTTTTTCTTCAGTATCTTTAACAATATCAGGCCCGATCATCTTGTTTTCACATAATTCAATCTAACACACTGGAATTCTACACTTCTTACCATACAAAGTTTCATAAGGTGCCATACCAATACTAGTCTGGTAATTATTATTATAAGCAAACTCCATCAAAGTAAGATAATTATCCCAACTTCTTGGGAATTTTAACACACAACCTTGGAGCATATCTTCTAATATCTGAATAACCCGTTCAGACTGTCCATTTGTCTGGGGGTGGAAAGTAGTACTGAATTTGACTTAACTACCTAAAGCCTTTTGCAGACTTGTCCAAAATCTCGAAGTAAATCAAGGATCACGATAAAAAATAATAGACAACGGTACTCCATGCAGTCTCACTATCTTGTTCACATATAGGTCTGCAAGCCTATCCAAAGAAGAATCAGGACGAACAGCCAGAAAATGAGCAGACTATCCACAATCACCCATATAGCATCACGTTTACTTTGAGTAAGGGGAAGTCTTGTAACAAAATCCATGGTAATGTTATCCCATTTCCATTGAAAAATAGAAATAGGATACAACAAACCAGATGGAACCTGATGTTCAGCTTTAACTTGCTAATATGTCAGACATTTAGCCATATAATCCACAACATCCCGTTTCATACCCGACCACCACTAATGTTGCTTCAGATCTTGATACATCTTATTACCATTAAGATGCATTGTAAAGACAGTATTATGAGCCTCAAACAGTAACTTATTTTTCAATTCATCATTAGTCGGTACTCACAATCAAACTTTATAATACAAATCACTATCTCCTTTCATAGAAAAATCAGGTTGCTTACCTTCTCGAGTATCCAGGACAAGTTGTTGCAACTTATCATCCACTTTCTGAACATCACAAATTTCTTGCCTCAAGGTAGGTTTAGCTTTCAATTGAGCTATTAAAACTCTTTCAGACACAGCTCCCCATTCACTCTACTTCACTGCTAATGCTGAAATGGTCTTCCAACTCAAGGCATCAGCCACAACATTAGCCTTCCCTGGATGGTACTCTATAATGCAATCATAATCTTTAAACAATTCCAACCAACATCGTTGTCTCAGATTAAGTTCCTTTTAGGTAAGCAGATACTTTAAGCTCTTATGATCAGTAAAGATCCTACACTTTTCACCATACAAGTAGTGTTGCCAAATTTTCAAAGGAAACACTATTACTGCAAGCTCTAGATCATGTGTAGGATAGTTTTGTTTATGAGGCTTTAGTTGCCTAGAGGCATAAGCAACTACCTTTCCCTCCTACATTAAAACATAGCCCAAACCATTTCTAGATGCATCAATAAACATAATATACTCTTTACCATACGTAGGATGAGCCAACACAGGAGCTTCAGTAAGCATTCCTTTCAATTGATCAAAACTATTCTAGCATTTATCAGACCATTCATATTTCAATCCCTTTCGTAACAATTTAGTCAATGGACATGCTATCACTGAAAATCCCTTTATAAACCGATGATAGTAACCTGCTAATCCCAAAAAACTTCTTACTTCTGTCACATTCCTTGGTTGCTTCCAGTTAACAATTGCTTCAATCTTACTAGGATCAACACTAATCCCTTGAGAAGAGACAACATGTCCTAGAAAAGATACCTCTTAAACCCAGAAATCACACTTGCTTAACTTACCATACAACTGCTTTTCTCGTAGGGTCTGTAACATAATTTGAAGATGCTCAGTATGATCATGCTCATTCTTCGAATAGATTAGGATGTCATCGATAAACACCATCACAAATTGGTCTAAATAAGGCTTGAATACTCTATTTATCAAATTCATAAAGGCAGCTGGAGCATTAGTTAACCCGAATGGCATTACCAAGAATTCATATGCTGTAACAGGTCCTAAATTTAGTCTTCGGAATGTCCACTTCCTTAACCCAAAGTTGATAGTACCCCGATCGCAGATCTATCTTTGAAAATACATCAGTATCTTTCAATTAATCAAACAGATCTTCAATCCTTGGCAACAAATACTTATTCTTCACTGTGACTCTATTTAATTTCCTTTAATCAATACACATCCGAAGAGTACCATCTTTCTTCTTAACAAATAGAACTGATGCTCCTTATGGTGAGACATTGGGTCGAATAAACCCCTTATCCAGAAGCTCTTGCAACTGCACTTTCAACTCCTTCAATTTAGTAGGAGCCATCCTGTATGGTGCTCTGGATATAGGAGTAGTGCCAGGCAGAACTTCGATAGACAACTCCACTTCCCTTTCAGGAGGGAGCCCAGGTAATTCTTCAGGAAAGACATTTGAAAATTCACTCACCACCGGAATATCTTGCAATTTCTTACTCTCCTTCTTAGAGTCAAACACAAAAGCCAATTAAGCTTCACATCATTTCCTAAGAAGCTTCCTAGCTTGCATAGAAGATACCACATTAGCTAAAAGATCAGTGCGAATGTCGTGTAATATTATTGCAGACTGATCAGACTTCCTAAGCACAACTGTCTTAGCAGTACAGTCAATCACTACCTGATGCTTGGATAACCAATCCATACCGAGAATCAAATCAAACTCATGAAAAGGTAATTTAATCAGATTTGCTACATATTCATTTCCTTGGATCATAACCGGACAGTGTTTAAACACCTGATTAACCAATACACTACTCCCCAGAGGGCTAGTCACATAAATGTCATTTTCTAATTGATCTACAGGCATCCCCTTATCAGACATATCCCCAATATAGATGTAAGAATGAGTAGATCCAAGATCAATCAGTGCATACATATCAGAATTAAAGAGAGAAACAATACCAGTAATAACTTCAGGTGAGTCCTGATCCTTACGAGCTTTTAATGCATAAGCTCGAGTTGAAGCAGAAGCCAGAGCTGGTCGATCTACAGTTTCTGATTGGTTACTCGAATTAGGTCTTAGTTGACTAGATCCTCCACAACCTCTACCTCGTCCTCTGTTCCCAGTAGGCACATGAGAAACCTCCCCACTAGCTTGTGCCATCCGAGATTGTCTCATAGGGCAATTAGCTATTAGATTCTCGGTACTACCACATCTGAAACATGCACCTGTAGCTCTCGAACAGGTACCCCAATGATGTGTGAAGCAATGAGGACACTCTGAAGCACCAAAACCTCGGCTCACAGAAGAACCTCAACTAGCCACAGTTGATAACTATCATCTTCCCCGAGTTACAGATATCTGGATAAATTCAGAAGAGGGATGTAACAACTTAACTTGTCACTTGATACTTTTTATGCCTTTCATATTCAAATCATAACACAATTTGAACTCTTATCTCACATATACTTTCATACACATGTATCATTTCAACTAGGGTATATTTTGAGGCCTTACACAGTAGACTAGAGACCGTCGTCAGATCACCACAGTTGACAACCCCAGAGATTGTCTCTCTTGGAAGTTACAGGAGTCCCATTCGTCGACGTTGCCCAGTCAAAGGAGTCACGTAAATTACCTCTATTATAGCTTCCTCCTTTCATTCACAAGTCATAGGAGCCCCTTTCACCGACGTCCCTCAGCCAAAGCAGCCACTTTGAGCATCACTCATCATCAACATAAGTAAAAAAAATTCACTTTTTTTTGTTATCATTACTTAATGTTTTATTCATTGATAGGGAAAGTGGATGAGTCTTTGGTTGATGAGTATGTGCCTTACACAGGGAAAGGTATCGAAAATACGTGTACAGGAACAGTCGATGAAGAAGGGTCTCATTCCAGAGCCAGTGATGATCTAGCCGAAATGGTTGCCAAAGCAATACTATGAATTAAAAATTAGGAGTCTCATAGCTTTAGTTCCAGTTAGCTAATTGCTCATGCAATTTTTAATGGCTTTGTTTACTCGGTTAGGCATTCATTTATTTGCTAGGTGGTTGACAGTGCTTGTGATTAGATTTCTAGTTTTTGGAGATAAGATTAAGAATGAAAGGAAAAAAAAGAAGAAAATGCAAAATCAAAGCTATGGTGAAAGGAATAAATTTTTTTGATGTTACAGCTAGGAAGTTGGCGAATAACAAGATTTCCTAGAGAGGGGACTCAGGGCTACAAGATGGCAATGAAGTTGACTTGGATTTGACAAAAGGAATATATGATGCTGGAGAACTTGTAATGTTTGGATTCCCTATGGCTTTCATTGCAACGGTGTTATCCTGGGCAATTCTTGAATACGAAGACAAAATGAATGCAGTGAAGCAAATGGAGCATGCTCATGATTCCCTCAAGTGGATCACTAATTTTCTCATCAATGCGCATCCTTCTGCCAATGTGCTTTATGTTCATGTTTCTTATCTTCTTTTAGTTTTCAATTAAAAAAAATCAAAGGTCATGCTATCATTAGTCTATTAATTATGGTTTCTTTGAAGGTGGGTGATCCTGAAATAGACTATAGTTGTTGGGTAAGACTGGAAACCATGTCAAAAGTGAGGCCAACCACATAAGTTAATGCATCTGTCCCTGAAACAAAAGTTGCAGCAGAAACTATAGTCGCGATGGAATTAACTTCTCTTGTTTTCAGGAAAATTAACTCTTCCTACTTTGATTAACTTCTAAAGCTCAAAGTGACTGCTTTGGCTAAGCGACATTGGTGAAAGGGGCTCCTGTGACTTGTGAATGAAAGGAGGAAGCTGAGACAAAGGTGTTTGACATGACTCCTCTGATTGTGCAATGTTGGCGAATGGGAGTCATGTAACTTCCAAGACAGACGATCTCTGGGGTTTTCGACTGTTGCGATATGACGACAATATTTGGTTTGCTACTTTTTTATAAACACATGCCATGTTTATAGACAGAGGAGAAGCTGTGTGTGAGACTCATTTGGATTGTCAAGTTGGTATGGGTCCATCTTGATTTTTCATCCCATGATAATTTGACATGTGTCTTATACAGGTGTTAGATAACGGAGGGTTAACAGGATTAAAGGGTTAGGGTTCTTTTTAAACATGATTCAAAACCTTAAGGTTTGTTTTGAACGTTTATAAAACGTTGGGGTTGTTTTTAAATACCTTAAAATGTTATGGTTTGACCTATATTTTGTGCAAAACCTTAGGGTTCAAAACATATTTTTTACCATTCATCTTTTTATAGCAAGTTGGTTCGAATATCAACTTAAAGGTTATAAAAACAACATCTTTATATTTTCCTTTATTAGTATTTTTAAAGTTAGTAGGGTGCTAATATTGAATCTCAAAATGCGTTTATTAATTAGTAATAAAAGCATGAATTTTTACTACATAATAGAGTTACATTTTTTTAATTGTTAATTTGGTATATCATTTGATTCTTTATTGCCTATTGAACCAAAAGAGGTTCCATCTAATTTTAATAATGACAAATCAGTCTTATTACTAATGTGTTTTAGTGTGTTTGAAGTTTTGGAAAGATAAGTGTGAAGAAAAGATGTTTAAAAGATATAATTTGAAGCCTTAACGCTTAAATAGAGATTGAGAAGAATGAAGGTAAAAGGCTGAAGTTAAAGATAAAGATAAAATTTTAGTAGGTCATGTGTTGTAAAATTTTAATAATCTTATCTTGATTGTCTCATTATGTTTAAAGGACTCAAATCATGCATATTATATTCATGATCAGTGTTCATGCATTTATGTTGATAATCAAGAGGAATTATGTAAGTAATGATTTTAAATGATCCTTTTGAAATACAAAAATATTTTTAGGGAAGTATTTTGTTGTATGTATGTTAAAAAAATGTTTGAAAATGTTAAGATTAATTTTGAGGTGATTTGGATATGTTAAAGTGTGTTAAGTTATGTTAAAAACTAGTCTAAAGTGGAATTGGTCAATCAAAATTTTAATTGATGACCAATTATTGGTCAATCAGTAGGAAGTACTTGTCGATCAGTGTAGGAGACTAGCCAACCAATGGTTTAATGGATCAGATGCTAACAAACTAGTTGATAAGTAATTCAGCAGATCATACATTAACGACTAGTTTTAATGCTAATACTTATGAAAAATAATTTTTAATGACTTACAATAGTTATATATGACTATTAAGCTATAAATAGGTGCATTAGGGTGTGTGTTAAGTATTAAGTGTATAGAGAAACATAATAACAAGTGATTTGAGGCATTTTGAGTGTTCTTTTATAAAGTTTGGTAGTATTTTGTGGAGTTAGTGTGCTTTGTACTGCATAATTCATATAAGTGTGTTAAAAGACCGTGTAAACACTTGGAATGAGTTTAGAAAGAGTTTTTTGAATTTTATTTTTTAGGTGTTGTTAATTTTTGAAATACTTTATAAGGGTTGTTGCAAAACTCATTGAAAAGAAGAATTTATAAAGTGGTGATTTTGATAGTGAAATTGGAGAGTAGACATAGAGGTAAATCATGTGCCTAACCACTATAAATCGATTTGTGCCCTTCTTTTCTTATCTCTTTTGTTTTTCAAGTTTATTTCATTTTCAATTCATATAATTATATAATATTTAATTGTTTATAATTCTGCATTTAAACTAAGATGGTAATTTTAATTACGAACAAAACTTAGAAATTTTTAGTTACCTAATTCACCCCTTTCCTCTAAGGTGTTATTTAGGAATTAATAAGTAGTATCAAAGCCAAGTTCGAGCATAAAATTAATTCTAATAAATTAGTAAGTAAAAATCATAAAATGGCACCCATGAACATATTAATCTCATCCATTAGCTTCGAGGTTAAAGCATTAGTAGGGAACTTTTCTTTAATGACAATCATTATTTATAATAAAACAAGGATAAGATTCTTTTTATTATTCAAGAATGTAGACTTATGGAAAATGGTTTCTAATAGACCTCTTATAAATATTAAAACTGTAGGAGATAAAAATATAAATAAAATAAAAGAGGAATAGTATACCAATGATAATAGGTTAATGTCTCCAAATAGTAAGACTGTACACATCATATTTTGTCCTCTAGCAAGAAATGAGTTTAGTATAGTATTAAAGTGTGAAATTGCCTATGAAATATGACACACCTTAAAAATTACCCATAAAGAAACAAACCAGGTTAAGGAGAGCAAGGTTAGCACGTTGACTCATCAATGTAAACTCTTTCACATGATGCATGATAAAAGTATATCCTCTATATATGCTAGATTTATTAATATTATAAATGCTTTTAGAGATTTAGGTAAGACTTATAATAATGTGAAATTAGTAAGAAATAAGAAGGCTGTACATATCCTATTTTGTTCCTTAGGAAGAAATAAATTTAATAGAGTATTAATGTATCATGAAATATGACACAACTGAGTAGTGACCCATGAAGAAATAAATCAAGTTAAGGAGATTAAGGTTAGCATGTTGCCTAATCAATATGATCTATTTCATATTATGCACGATGAAAGTGCATCCTTTATATATTATAGATTTACTAATATTATAAATAATCTTAGAGGTTTAGGTAATACTTATGATAATGTGGAATTAGTGAGAAATAATAAGAGCATACACATACTCTATTATCCTATAGGAAGAAATGAGTTTAATAGAGTATTAATATGTAAAACCGCCCATGAAGTAGCATAACTTAGAAGTGACCCATAAAAGAACAAAACAATTTAAGGAGATTAAGGTTATCATGTTGCCTCAACAATATGAATTGTTTCACATGATGCATTATGAAAGTATATCCTCTATAAATGTTAGATTTATTAATATTATAAATGTTCTTAAAGGTTAGGTAAGACTTATAATAACGTGGAATTAGTGAGAAATAATAAGACTATACATATCTTATGTTATCCCTTAAGAAGAAATGAGTTTACTGGAGTTTTAATATGTGAAACTACCTATAAAATATAGCACACCTTAGAAATGACTCATAAAGGAATAAACCAAGTTAAGGAGATTAAGGTTAGCATATTGACTCATCAATATGAACTCTTCCATATGAAGTATGATGAAGTATATCCTATATGTATCCTAGGCTTATCAATACTATAAATGCTCTTGAAAGTTTAGATAGGATCTATAATAACATGAAATTAGTGAGAAAGATATTTAGATCCTTACCAAAGAAATATACTAATATCGTTAATGTGCATAAATATATAATATAAGCC